>APFE030737096.1:80489-106237 GCA_000404065.3 Pinus taeda
TTTTCATCTGAATAAAGCTATTCTTGTTTCCTTCCATATTCTTGTGTACTTGTTTATATATGCATTTATATGGTTAATACACATCTGATCCTGTATTATTTATGAATTTAGATCTTTGTTTCTTCGATAGTAGTATGTTGCTGTGATTCCATAAGTTCTTTTGAAGCTGGGCAGACAAAGAAGAAGCGGCAAAGCTCTATCAAGAAGGAGAGGAAATCAAATGCAAGACTCAGGTTGGTCTTCTTGGTTCTCCTCTTGTCTATTTTCATAAAAGAAAACAATAGTAGACTTTGATTTTTTGTTTCTAAGATAGCCACCCATCTTAGTGGGAATAGCAGCATCCGAGTGGACACTATTCCCGATAACACTTATGTCAGCTACATCCTTTGGTACTGGCCATTCCATGATGGTTCTTATTTTCTATGGGTCTACTGTGATTCCATCCTTGGTGATGACGTGTCTGAGGTATTGAATTTTCTCCTTAAAGAAGTCACACTTGTTGTATTTGGCATACAGTTGGTGTTCTCTTAGGGTTTAAAGAACAACACGAAGGTTCTCCTTATGTTCTTCTATGCTCCTAGAGTATATCAATATGTCATCTATAAAGATTAATATGAACTTGTCTAAGTATTGATGAAAAATATTGTTCATGAGACACATGAATGTCACTGGGGCATTAGTCAATCCAAAAGCCAGAACTACGAACTCGTAATGTCCATAATGAATCATGAAAGATGTCTTTGCTATATCCTTCTCTTTTATTTGGATCTGAGGATACCCAGAGCGAAGGTCGATTTTTGAGAAAACAGTTGCTCCTTTGACTTGGTCAAACAACTCATCAATATGGGGCAGAGGGTACCTATTCTTAATGGTCAGCTTGTTTAACTGACGGTAATCCATGCACATATGCAGGTTCTGTCCTTTTTCTTCACAAAGAGAACTGGGGCTCCCAATGGGGATACACTGGGTCGGATATATTTTTTATCTAACAGCTCTTGTAACTACATTTTTAATTCACTTAACTCTAGAATGCTCATGCGGTACGGTGCTTGGGAGACTGAAGCAGCTCCTGGGATCAACTCAATGGTAAAGTCAATGTCTCTTTTCGGGGGTAGACCCGGGATTTCCTCATAAAATATATCTGGGAAATTTTTTACCACTGGTATGTTTTCAAAGGAGTCAGACTTATCCTTGGAATCAGTGATTCCTACTTGTATTGCATAAATCTGGCACCCATTCCTAATGCACTTTGCTAACTGGGAAGTTGTTATAGGTCTTATCTGCATAGGTTTTTGAATACCTTGCATTTCTTGTCTTTCACCTTTCTCATCCTAATAATTGATTGTTTTAGTTTTACAGTTGTTAAGTGACCAGTGCTTTTCCAACCAATCCATGCCTATAAGAATATCATAGGACCCTAATGGTAATATGTTCAAATCTGCTATAATAGACTGACTAGCTATCATTAAAGGGCAATTATCTATTTTAGCCAAAACTCTGCTTTTGGACCCTGTGGCTAGTTATACTAACCAGGGCTGTTTAAATTTAATAGTCTGTAATTTACATTGTTCCACAATCTTGGAGCTGATATAACTTAAAGTAGCCCCAGGATCAATTAAAATGGAAACAGGGTGGTCAAAATATTTGCCTTTAAATTCATCCATGGTTGGCTAAAATTCTGCTTGATGGTCTTCAAGGGCAGCATTAATCTTAGGAATGCTTCCTGCTACCTCCCCCACTATATATGCTTCTTGTATCTATGAAATTTGATCGGCTCCCCTACGTTGTCGGTAGTTTTTGACGTATTAAGGGCCTCCGCATCCCCAACATTGTACCGATGGTCTATTGGTTGTCTCTGCTTCAGTTCTACCAGCTTGTTCATTCATTCCCGTTTCACCAGGTACTTTAAATTCAGGCTAACTCTTATTTGCATTTATGTTGGCCTGTCCTTTAAATACTCTTTTGTTGCCTAGACCCTTATTTCCCTTGTAATTGGAAACAATTTACTCTCCTTTTTATCAGTCCACCTTTTTCTCAGGTCCCCCTTTGGTTTGTTCTGCTGGTAACAAATGCGAGCTTTACAAATGACCTCATCCATGGTTTTTGGATTGTCAAACTCCAGCCGTTCTTTCATGAATGACAAAAGGCTACCGATAAACTGCTGCACCTTTTCTGTTTTCCTTGTGTATGTAAGGAACATATCAAAGTAATAATGTGAATTTAGTCATAAATTCATCCATGGTCATTTGGCCTAATCGGAGATCGTGGAACTCCTTTGCCTTCTTTTCGTAAAACCTCCCTGTTAGATATTTTTCCTTAAAATGTCTCTGGAACGTTTGCCAGGTGGTACTTTGTTCGCTAACTCCACGTACTGTCTTTACTTCCTCCCACCACAATGTAGCCATTCCTTGTAACTGGAAGATGGCCAAGCGAGTCTTCAGATTATGGTCATATTCATACAACTTGAAGCATTTATTCATGCTGATGAGTCATGCTTCTGCTGCTTCTTCTTGTTCCCCATCGAAGAGAGGAGGCTTAACTTTCTGGAACTCCCCTTGAAGTTCCACTTTCTGTCTTTTCAGTATATTGTGATTGGACACATTATCTTATTCTTCTTCGTGATTTCCTTGTCCCCCCTCTATTTCCACATTTTCAATTCGAAATTCTTTCTCCCTTGTCATATTCCCACATTCTGGGTTGGGAACTAATGGCCAATGGTTCTGTCTATTTGATAGGTTCTTCGTGATTTTCTCTTGTTGATGCATCAATCTCTCATTGTCTTCTCGCAATCGAGCCATTTCATCCTTTAATTCTTGTACTGTTACTATAATATCTAGATTGGTATTTCTGGGTTGGTCGCCCAGCTACACCGACACTTTAGGGTTTCCCTCTTGAAATGTTGTGGGTCTGGTTCCTATTACAGACCTATGAGGTAGACTTCCAGTTCTCCTCATACTTTCAGCTTCCTTCTTCGTACATACATATTACAGAGTATTGTTATTACTTAATTCCAGAGGTCTCAGTTTAGCAACCTGAGTCACTCTGATACCATATGTCTCACATCTTCTAAATGTTAAAGACCATAATAAAAAAATTTACTTTATCGAACTTTACTATAGCATGGTTAACCAATTTAATACGCTTAACTATATATAAATGGTTCTGGATTTGTTAATGATTCATACAAAGATTTACATACAAGTTCGAATATATATATTTCATAACATTAATTTCCTTTTAACACGAGAGAGTCATTGTATAGATCCTTACTTTGGATAATAAATTGCCTGTTGAATTAAATAAGTGACACTTGTCCTGCCACAAGAGATTCATGGATTGATCTTTTCGCTACTTACACGGTTGTCATGTCGAGCTGCCCCTGTGCGTCCTTATCGCCTTAATGACTGTGGTTGCATTGAATTGGGTGACTATGCTTGCTCCTGATTTATTTTTATGGCAGTACTGCAATGCTCCCTTATCGAGATTTTCTCCTAGATCAACGGTTTCTATGCAGATTCGAAGTCAAACGATGGAGATGAGTCCACCAAACCATTTGCTTTTGGGTAGAGGGTTTCTGTTACTCATTTCTCTGTTGATGGTTGGGGTAACTGCATTGGTTGAGGGAGCTCGTCTCCTCCTCTATTCCTCCATTGTAACGGGATCTCTAGTGTCTTGTTGCGAAGTTGAACACTAGTATAGGTTTTCACCCAACTCTTACAAGTCTTTGGTTACGATTTTGAACTTAAACTGTTACCTCGTATACATGGAGCTATGCTCTAATGTTTTATTGTTTTGTTTAATAGTTCTATCCTCCAGGACCGCCATCAATTCCAGTAGCAGGCTTCCTTAGGTTGGACTAACCAGGTAAGGACCTATCATTTGCTCCTGTTCCTCTGATATAAGCGTCGTTATTTTGGTTGTATTGCTGAGGGGATAATCATTCCAAGCCGCAGTTAATATGAAAGGTTCAAGAGGCATAAGTGGTGGTGGCCGGATGGGGCTCTCTCCTAGTTCTGTCATGTGGTGGTCTCTAGGTAATACTGCCCTTAGGGTCATGCTCATTGTATGGGAGTTTTGTTCTGTCTTTGCTTTTAAATTTTTGGAGTCGTCGAAAGACTTGCCTATAGATCCAGTTTTCTTTCTTAGCCCTCTTGGCTTCTATCTGTAATTTATTCTGCTGGCCTTCTTGGCCCTTGGTCAATATTTATAAGGACTTTAATGGCCTCTCGCTGTCGGGTAACAATCTTTGTTAAGAGGGTTTTGCTTGGAAGTGTTTTAAGGAGGGTTCAGGCCCTACAAACCCCAGACTCTGTTTGACAGTTGTTATAAAACATTCAATATTAATGCAGTTATCTTGTTGTTATGTTATTCTCATTCTTAGATCTATTTTTAAGGCTAGGAGGAAACATGACCTCCTCTGCACTGTTTTCTTGTATGTATATCTATGTTTGGATTCCGTCATGCGTAACTTCCAGGCCCTGCCTGAGTTATAATAATACATACATTGTTAAAGTGGAAGCAAGGGAGTCTTGTTCTATTGTTTCAACATTTTTTCTAAATTCTATGGATTACTAAAAACTTGCCCTTCGTGCTTGTGTAAATACTGTAAAGTTGTTTCTATAACGCTATTCAAAGAAAATCGTTCGGCCGTATTGTTAGTTTACGACTGTAATCTTTCTTTTCAAAATGCAGAATAATTCTCTTTTTAGTTCTTTACAATTTTATTCGTGTATATTTCATATTACATGACACTTGTGAAGTTTACTTGATGTGGCAGTTTTCGACTTGACTGGCCCTTCTTCTATTGCTTCTCATATATTTACTTAATTATACTAGGGTAGATAATGTTGTAATGGTCAAGATTTTCATTTTGGGCCTTTGGTACTTATAGAAGGAAGAGAATAATGCACTATTATATAATTCTATTATGCAAAGATTTGCTTATCTCTGTTATTATAATATTTATAACACTCTGTTTGATACCTGACTCTTTAAGATAGATCTAGACAGTCTATTTTGTGGAAAGACTATTAAATAAGCATATTAATACATCTATGTATTGATTCTCATAAACTTATTTGCCAGAGATTGGTACCTACATCAATCATATATCGAATTATCTATCCATTTCAAAAAAAATCTATCTAGCATAGAAATAGTTTTCATTTACTTATTTGGATTGTCTTTCTTCAGATTATTCCATACCAGAATTAATTTCTGGTGTTTACCCTTCCTCCCAACCTTGAGACTATTAATCCAATAGTCTCCCCTTGAGCTGTTTCCTGTAAAACTCAAGAACTACTATTAATCCAATAGTCTCCCCTTGAGTTGTTTCCTGTAAAACTCAAGAACTACTATTAATCCAATAGTCTCCCCTTGAGTTGTTTCCTGTAAAACTCAGAAACTTCCGCTATGAAAACTTCCAATCCTTAGTGCTACTATATGGTCCTAACCAGACTAGCCATTTCCACATTGCCTGACTTAACCATTTCCACATTGCCTAACCTTTCAACAGAGCTCCTCCTTTTTTCAAATAGAGATTCCTTTAAGCCTTTTGATCCTTGGAATAAATATTTTTATAAATCAGTTTCTACAGATCATTGTTTCTCAAATAAAAAAAATATTTACCAACCATTGCGTATTTTTATTACAGTGTAATAAAAATACTCAAAATAGTAACTTTTCTACATAAAATTAAATAGTCTATTTATTATGCTGTAAAAATAAAATATTAACAAAATTTAGGATATCACAACGAAAGAAAAAATTCTTGGAATTGTTGATTTTATCGCTATTTTTTTCTCTTGCCGTTTGAAATATGCGCATTACGAAAGATAAAAATAGTCACTCGCTTTCAGAGATATTTCGCGTGAAATAAGTAAGAAAAAATTCTAATAGCTGTTGACTTCATCCATATGTTATATATGTAACACATTTTTATGAACTGTGTGAGAGATGTTTTTTTATCCAACATTGAATCATCAAACTATTTTACATAATTTAGTTACAGTTATAAATTTAGTTATAAAAAATGTTAATTTACTTAAAATATTAATTATATATATTTTGACTAAACTCAATATATATTAATGTCAATGTCAGTATATATTAATGTTAAAATTTTTTATTGGATAAAAAACTAATTTATTCACGATGAAATGTTATTTATCAAAATTATGTAGACTTAATCAAGTTTTTTTACGCCTAATTCTCTCAACATAAATTTCATCATCAACCTTCTTATTAAAATAAAATCGTAACCTCTCAACCCAAACATGCAACTAAACCCAGCAAACTCACTAGATTACAGCTCACCAATTAAAATATCAAATATTTCTACACCCATGGATTAAAATATCAAATTTTTACATTACTAAGGCGAAAAATTACAACTCGTTGTCAAACGAAAAATTTCTTAAAATTGTTGACTTTACTATTTTAATTTTTGCCGTGTGAAATACGAGCATTACGAAACGAAAAAACCGCTACGTTTTCAACGAAAAATTTCTTAAAGTTGTTGACTTTACTATTTTTATGTTGCTGCCGTGTGAAATATGAGCATTAAGAAATGAAAAAGTTGCTACTCGTTTTCAAAGGGATTTACATGGCTGGTCAAATCCAGAGAAATTTGTGGTGATGGATGCATGTGAAATACTGTAGAAAAAATTTCTATTTGACTTGGTCATAATTTTGTTATTATAACAAAAAAAATAAAAAATTATTTATATTGACAAAGGTTGAATAAATTTTGTCTAATCAAGAATAGTTTAAGGATTTTCTTAATTACAGAAATTTTACCCAATTTTATTAGGAATATATAAATTTAAAATGTTTTATCATATTTTTATAAAATGGATGGTTTAAAAAATAGATAAAATGATTTTACAAATTTTTAAAAGTCACAATTTTAAGTTGTTTAATTAGCACAAATTAAGTGTTCCTGGAGTTTTTAGAATGAAGTATCTTCTTTCTAGAAAGATTAATAATTCCCTTGCACCACTTAAATATCTAAGAAGATTCATCCTTCATCCTTCATTTCCCTTGCACCAATTAAATATCTAAAAAGATTCATCCTTCATCATACCTAGTTATAAGGAGGCATTCCTTCCAGCTTATGAAATTGTATAAATTTGGAATTGCTTCTTGTCTCATAATACGCACACTGGAAACGTACAACTCTATTTGAATTTGTCATGGAATTTCTTATAAGGCTCCTTGCTCATGGTGATTTGTAAATTGCAATGCCCCAAGCTATAAACATTTCTATCAATCGTTTAATTGAGATCATTCCACCTATTCTTAGAACATGTAGTGAACTACAATAATTGAATTTATCTAGAAATTCCTTTAAATGATCCATTCTAGATTTACTTGGAAATTTGCAAAGCCTTATGAGCCTAGATCTATCTTCCAACTCCTTGTCAATTGTAATTCTAGTGACACTCAAGAACTTGAGAATGCCTTAGCATTTGAATGCGTCTTTCAACAATCTCATAGGAGAAATTTGAAAAGGAGTTCCTTTTGCAAATCAGACAATTGTGGTGTCCTTCATTAGAAATCATGGACCACAAATATTTGAATTACCTACATGTCCAACGCCAAAAAACAATTTTGCGTATGGGAAAAAAAATATTACTACTAAGTGGTGGAGTTGCTGCTTTTATACTATATATTCTAGTTTTGGGATTCATTTGGAGATGGTATACGCATATGGGAAACTTTGACTTCTCACGAGCCATTTTTCAAAAGTTGGAGCATTGATGATCGGAAATCTACAGGATTGATTATTTGCACATTTTCACCAACATTAACTAAGATTTCATATGTGTGAATGAAAGAGGGAAATTAAGTTGTTAATATGCCTTAAACATCAAACTTTGAGAATTTAAATGAAGAATAAACAACAATAAAAGATGCAAACACAACAAACATTGTTGACGGAGTTCGTCCCTCCTGGAAAACAATGCAAACATTGTTGACAGAGTTCATCCCTCTAGTCGGATCTCCCTTGTGGTTTTGAGATTCTTAATTTTGAATTTTATCGAGAAAGTGGGTTCCTCCCAAAAATGAGCTAGTATGGTGAATAATCAGTAGTGTTGTGCCAAGTTGTTCGGTAGGCTCATAGGGCCTCAGGAAGCTTGGTGACCCAGTTTCGATAGTTGGTGGATACAGTTTTGGCTAGAATTGCCTCCAAAACTTTATTGGTACTTTCTACCTATCCATTTTCTTGTGGATGGTAGGGGCAAGTAACCTTGTGTGTGATGTGATACTTTTGCATTGTAGAAGAAATCTTGTGGGTGGTAAATTGTTAACCTCCATTTGTGATGATCTTCCTGGGAAATCCATATCACACAAATAGTTCAAATCAGAAGTTAATAATTGCTTCTTTTGTGGCTTTTGAGAGAGGTACCGCTTCCACCCATTTAGTCACATAATCTCTGCAGACCAAAATATATGTCTTTTGGTTCTAAAGAGGATTAAAGGGGCCCACAAAATCTAATGCTTATATTTCAAAGGGTTTGAGTAAAACTTGAGTTTGTAGGGGCATTTCATCATCTTGAATGGGATAACCCATTCTCTGACAACTATCACAACTCTGGACATATTTTTTTGCATCCTTAAATATCGTGGGCCAGTAGTAACCCATCTGCAATACTTTATGCCTAGTCCTCCAATCAGAAAAATTCCCTACACATGTTTTGTCATGGAAAGCCTTAAGGATATCATAAATCTCATCCTCCATGATGCATCTGTGGATTTGAAGATCTAACCCCCCTGTGAAAGAGATATCTGTCAATCCAGGAAAATCACGCACTACGTTGAATAATAAGCTTCCTTTCCTGAGATGGTAAATGTGCTGGAAGTTTTCCTACTTCCAGGTACTTTGCCACATTTGCATAGCATGGTGTTTTGACTATTACTTCAAACAAATATTTATGTGGAAACTGATCTTTCATAGGTGAAAAGTCAGTTATTGCAAGAATTCTAGATAAAAATTCTACGACTAGGTTTTCCTTCCCTGGTCGATCTTTTATGGTAATGTCCAATTCCCGTAATAGCAACAGCCATTATGTTATTTGACCATTAGTAACAGGTTTATTGGCTAAATATCATATGGCCAAATTGTCAGTGCATAAAAAAATGGGATATCCTGTTATATAGTGATGGAATTTATTGATAGAGAAAACAATAGCTAAAAATTATGTTTCCGTCACTGTGTAGTTAAGCTCTTCTGGTGTAATATTCTTACTAATGTAATAGATAGCATATGGATTTTTATCTTTTTCTTTCCCAAATACAGCTCCTATTTTCATATCAGATGCATCCACTAAAATATGGAATGCAAAGCTCCAATTTGGTACTCGTAGCACAGGGGTTGTTGAGACCAAATTCTTAAGATCTACAAAAGCAAAATAACATTTGTTAGTCCATTCAAATTCCACCTTTCCCGTTAACACATAAAAGGGTGTTGCTATATTTTAAAAATGTATTATAAAGTGACAATGATAACCAACATAACCAAGGAAATTGTGTACCTATGTATGGGTACACGGAGTAGGTAAGATAAGATTACCTCAATTTTTGTTGAATCGACTTGAATACATGCAACAAAGATTTAATGCCTCAGAACTACGCCTTTTGTCATCATCATGTGGAATTTTTCATTGCTAAGGAATAATATGGTGGCAATACATCATTCAAGAAATTTTTCCAAATTTTGTAAGGCTTGCTCAAATTCATTGTCGTAGAGGGTAAAATCAGCCATGTAGTGTTCAAGTCCTTCATTGATTAAATCAGAAAAATGCTCATGATTTCTCTCTGGAAGGTGGATGGCGAATTACACATCCCAAATGGTAAAACCATGTATGAAAAGTTTCCCCATGGAGAGGTTAATGTGGTTTTGTCCCGATCTTCAGGAGCAATTTGGATTTGATTGTTTCCACTGAAACCATAGAGAAAAGAGAAAAAATGTCTTCCCAGCAAGAGTATCAAGGACGTGATCTACGAAAGGAAGAGGTAAATGATTTTTTTGTGTAACTTTATTCAATTCCCATAATTTTCACAAATTCTCCATTTTCCATTTTCTTGGGGACCATAACTAGAGGTGAAACCCATTGGCTGTCAAAAATAGGATATATAAAATTAACATCAAGAAGCTTTTGTAGTTCCTATTATACTATGTTCCTAATGTGTGGATTTAATATTCTTTGTGGTTAGTGAATGGCACAGGCATATTTCTCAATGTAAATATGATGTGTACATATTTGAGGTTTGCTGCCTATCATGTCAGAATACTCCCAAGCAAGTCCTGTTTATATTTCTGGAGAACCTGAAACAATTTTTCATGTCATGATTCATCCAGATTAGCGTTGATGTTTAAAGTCTTCCCTAGTTCAATTTCAATGGGAGTACAGTTGTGAACCGTAATTGTGAGTATATGATCATTATTTTGAACATTTATTGGGTATCCCTGGGCCTAATTATCGAACATTTCTTTTAACATTTAGCATGCCGGATTCCCAATAGTAGATGGATGGTTATTAAAACCACTAATCAGATCATCCTCAGTTTTCCTTTTAAAAGTAAGAGCTTCATCTAAAGTAAGAGGAGGGCGCATATTTTCTTCTTGATATTTTGGAGGAGAAGGTTGGTAATTATTAATGGATAGGCTAGGTTTCGTAGGTGGATATAGGATAAGGTTTTTAACAACAGTCCCTTTTTCAATTATCATATTTCATATTCGACACCCGATATCTGCATTAACAGTTGCCACCCATGGCCTTCCTAGTATCATAGAGTGTCCATCCAACTCATTTCTAGGTTTAATGACCAGGAAGTCTACTAGATATTCCTAGGAATCCACAGAGACGATAATGTCTTCCAGGGTACCTTCTAGTCTGACTATCGATCTGTCGGCAAATTCCAACATAATGGTGGTCGGTTTAAATGTTGTAATCCCAAGGATCCCACAAGTTTCTACAATCAAGATATTTATTGTAGCTCCTGTGTCCAGAAGGGTGTTTGGAAAGTTATGCCCCTGAATTTGAATGGTAACTACTGGGTTCCCAAGGTCGTCATACTTAATAAGTACTTGCTTCCCTAGGATAAGGTTAAAAAGTGTTCCCAACACATGGACTATATGAGGTGTTCCCAACACATGGACTGTATGAGGGTATTTTGGTTTTCTCCCAAGATTATTAACACACAGTTCCTTAACCATTTTGCCATAAATTGGAACATCTTGAATGGTCTAGAGAAGAATAATTTTAATACATAAATTTCTCAGTTCCCCTATAAGATAAAAATCAGAATAAGTTGATAGTTTAATTATAATAAGTCTCTTCGGGTATGGTGTAGCAAAATCCGTAGTTGTAACAGATTATTGTTGTTTTGCTAATTTATTAGGCGCTTCTATTTTAGTGACAACTATGGGTGATGAAGAGTGTTCTGTTAAAGGCTTCTCTTTAGTCATGTTTTCAATGTCTCCCTGATCCCGTTTCCTTACAACATCTTCTGAGAAGATCATCCACCAGATCTTAACTGTAACTCATTCATTCGAAGGTAGTGGAATCATACTGTGGATTTTCGATAAGCTCCACATACTGGACATGTTTATTATTAGCATTAGCATGTAGAATAATAAATAACATTAACATACATAAAAAAATGCCAAGAACATAGAAATGGCGGAAAAGGTCTCAGCCTCACTTTATTCCTCTCATCATGTAATCCAATGTACAAATAATGATAATAGTACAAATAAATACATGAGGAAGTTTTTCTTAAGATAGTACATCTACCTTGGACACTATGGTTGAGAAAATTTCTCAACCAAACACTAATCTAGGAGCCTAACTAGTTGGAGAGAATCTCTCAACCAACTAAGCCTAAACTAACTCCTAACCATGAGGAACAAACTCAATCTAGAAAGGTAGGATTAAATCCAACTTTCTTGATTTTAATTAATTTAATTGTTTTGGACTTATAATTGTTTTCATCACATGAGAGTGAGGCTAACATTCCCCTCCTCAATGATAAGTCTAAATAAGAACCAAGAACCATCTTCCAAGTTCTCATGCTAAAGTTGTTGATCCTCAAAAACACTGCCTGAAAAACTGCCAAAGATGGATGTTGAAAAAACTCTAATCTGAAGAGAACATGAATCAGCTGCAAGTCTAATTCATCTCTGAATATTGCTTGACGACTCCACGTGCCAAGCTACAAAAGTATCCATTTGTCCTTTGCTTTCAATCAGCATCCTTTGTCCACTGACAAAATGTTGATGAACGCCCATTAGCGAATCTGCTGATGATGATCGCCCACTACCTGATGACGTTGAAAATCAACTCACTATTGCTTTTGCTATGTTTGAAAAATGCTCACTGCTGACTTTGTTTTTGATTGCCCAGTGGCAAATTTGTTGATGCTCACTTGTTCATGAAAATGCCCACTAGCTGCTTCGCTGATGTTGTCAAGACTTTCAGTCTGACAACCACTATCAATTTCATTGACATTTTCCCCCCTTTGTCAGTTGAAAGGAGAGACAATCTTCTTCAAATTATTTCTGAACTCCCCCCCTTCAAGTGTAGGAGTGTTTCACTGGTGTACTCCCTTGTTCAACTGCATGAGAGTATCATCTTCATTTTTACTATTGGCTGCAATATGTGTGAGTGAATTCAATTGTAAAACGTATAAAATCTTTTGACCATGGATGACCATTCCTAGTGATCAATCCATGAATAATTGATCTTCAAACTGGTTGATTGTTGTTGTTTGTTGCATTATGCTGATGAATGATTTGACTTGCCACAATGGTGACAAGGATGGAGATCAAAACACTGATCTTCCAGATGACTGGTTCTTTGAAAATGAATGCATTTTGGTTTGACTGCAACTTCAGTTTGCGCGCATGTCTCCTTGTTTGCAACTTTAGTTTGTGTGTATTTCTATTTGTCTTCAACTTTCTCAGAAGTAGCCGATGTGATTTGTGCAAGAAACATTGCACTAACAAACTTAATGGGCCTTGAATAATCTAGGATATGCAAGTTGGCATCATCTTTGACATATCCTAAGCCTCGTCGATTTCTGTTACTTTAGATTTCTTCACATCACTTGATAATTGGTTTGGAATAAAGTTGAACTAGATCAGGGACCACTTCGACATTTGAAGTTGGTTGGATCAGTGACTTGGAATCATCAATTGTATTTGTATTGTTCAAAGACTTGGAAGCATCACTCTTCTCTAGCAACTTAGTTCTTTGTATTTGCAACTCCAGTTGAAGGAACTCAATCATTTCATGTACATGTTGAAGATGCACTTGAATATCAGCAAGATTTGTTTTGTTGATGTTCACCATGTCTCTAGCTAATGATAAAATCAAATTGTTAATAATTTCGGACAGTTGAATGTGTGTTGCCATGTTAGCTTGCTCACTTTGAATTAAGGCTCGCTTGTACTGTTGCTTATTGTTGATGCTTTATACACTTGCTAGAGTTTTATAACTTGGTTGCTTGAACTCTTGATTTCACACTCACTTGATGACGGTCACTTTGCTTGAATGCTTCACTGACACTTTGTGAATGCTTCAATCAACTTCACACTGGCTCGTTTGGCTCGTTTGTTGTTTGAATGACACGCTCCCTTGATTTATTGCTTATTGCACTTGCGTTAAACACTGGCTTGATTTGATGCTCACTTGAAGAATAGAATATTAGAATTCACACTCGTTTTGATGATGATTTCTTGCTAGATGGCTTTCTTGAACTTGCTTGATTGATTACTGACACTTTGTGCTTTCTTGAATGTACTCACTGAATGTGTCGATTTTAAGAAAGGAAGGGTGTCAAACATTGTCGAAAATGCACTCAAGAGACAAATGACAAGTTCAATCTTGATGACTCAGTTGAAGACTTACTTGGCTTAATGTATTCACCTCAAAAATTCAAATTAGGGTGTCGGTTACAACTGAGAATGCAACCGTACAATTAAAAAATGTTTATCTGCAAGTGATTCAAAAAGTGTTGATGATGTTGATGTCATCTTGGCTTGAAATGCTTGATTTTGTAGCATCCTTAACTTGATTGCTTTGATTATATGATGTGAAATGTGCTTGCTTGGAATATCATCTTATCAAGTTGATGATGTGACGCTTTGTGCTTGTGTACTTAAGCTTGATTACAGGAGCTTGATTAAGTGTTCTTATACTTAAGCTTGCTTATGTGCATGTAGTTGTTTAAGCATAATACAAAGAAAGTGTTTTGATAATTTGAACACGAGTCATGCACACACATTCATTACACACGGTGTACGTAAGATCCCCTTATTCAATTTCAGGCGGATCTAGGACACTTCAACACCACACAAAAACTATGTCTTTATTAAGTATTGAAGTACATCAACCTTCACAACATTGTGAATGAAATTTCGCAACAAATGAGAATGCCAAGCTAACAAATTCTTGAAGCAAATTGTCTTCAAAATTAAAAGGAACTTTTCAAACCACGAGTTACAACCTTATCACTCCAAAGATTTATAAATCACACCTTATCACTCCAAATTTATCAGAATATACTCCATTACAAATACATATAAAAAAAGTTATAATCCACCTTATCCCTCCATTAACTTTAATCTATTTTCTTTTAAAACTCCCATTAAAATAATTTTATGAAGTTCCTTTTTAAAGAAATGAAAAAAGTGAATTTTACATTCAATTTAAAATGTGAATGAAACTACTTTTTAAAGCACACAATACTTTATGCACAACTAAATAGTAGCCACCTTAAGCTTCCATGAAATTATTTCACGTTGCTCACCTTGGTCTTCACATGTCCTCAACAGCATGTACGCTTTATTTAATTTGAGACAACAACAATTTCCATGAATCTTAAGGAAAATTTGTCCAAGCATTCACAATGTTGGCGATTCTTGCTCCACGGTGGCTACAATGATGTATCTTTTAAATTCGGCTATATTCCTGCTGCTCCACGGTGGCTCAAAGTCCACTGGTTCCTATTCACATCCAATACACTCCAAGACTTCAATGCTTGAACAGGTCGAAATGAGCTCTAGAAGGAAATACACGCTCAGTGGTGGCTTTGTCTATGTGGCGAAGGAGCTTAATCATGTGACTGACCGTACCAAGGCGATGAGCTTGAGCCGGTTACGCTTGGGCGTCCAGAGGTCCAGAGGACAAAGCAAGGCCGTATTTGTTGGTTTCAAATCCATTTCCCTATGAAAAATTTCAATTGGTATGTTCCTGAAACCAACAAATAGAAAAATGCAATTACAACTGAACATTCTTGCTCCCCATGATTATTTCCAACAACAACATCTCGTAGTAAAACACATTGCTCTTAGTTGCGAATCCTCACTCCAAAAACTATTTGGGTGCAATGTATCCAGGAATCCCTCTCATACCTGTCACTAGGTCAAATAGCGCATCTGAGAGAAAATACTCTAAAAGCAGATCCGCAGGGCAATTGATTAACACTCGTCCACTTTGACTGTGAGTGGTCGAACACTCTGGCATGCGCAGGACTCCAAACTCGAGCAATATTTCTTGGCCTTGTCCACCAGTAGAACTCACTGGATCAAGTCATAAATCACTTGATGGCGTCAGAATGATGCTCCCTCCATCAACATATCTTTCTAGGCAGTGACTCTCTCCTCCTCAAGTGGCTCAACCTCCCTAAGTGCATTTAGTGACCACTGTGTATAAAGGTTTAGAAATTACGACTTCCTCACCTTCCATATGATGAGCAAAGAAATGGTAGCAACAACAACACAAAAAATAATCGATGAGCAAGTCACAGTATATGAAAGTTCTCCCTCTGCTATGTCTACTCATTATAAAATCTACCAGCCGCAGTCAAATCTTGAAAGCAATGCGGATATTCGATCCTTGGTCTCAATCAATACCATACCAAGAAGCAAGAATACGAGTTTCGAATTCAATGTCACACAGATCTCGCACAATTCTTCTTACACGGACTCAACTCCTTGTATATCTAGCTTCATGCAGGACAATTTTTTAACATGACTTCACATGGTCTAACGCTACAGATTTAGAACAGAGACTGCATATCCGATTTTAATGCTTTATGAAGATTCAATCTAACAACGTATTGATGCTTCTTATGCACACATAGAACACAACATTTTGCAATGCACTACTAATTTACTCTTCAACTTAGGTAGATTCATACCAAGAAAGGAGGTTTGGTTCATGTTGTCTTGAACTCTCACAACACACAGAGATTCACAGGAACTACATAAGTATCGCTCACCAATACTTAATTTATCCTATCTCTACAATGTTGTGTGACTCCCAGGCCTTTCCTTTGTTATAATAAAGCATACCGGAGTCAATGCCCATGGGAGGAATCGCCTCGGCACTATGTTGGATCATCGAGTTACTAGAAGATGCACTGAGTTGTCATTGGATTCATTAACATCGATGATGCTCCTCTGGCCTTGAGCTATGATTAGATCTGTTAACACTAATTACCTCTCCTCCCCGTGTTGGTTAACTGGACTGACAATTTGTGTCAGCAACCAATGGATTAAACTGCTCAATTTGGCAAGTATAATTGCAGATCAAATATGTTTATATGGTCGCACCTACCCTATCTACTCCCAGTGTCCTTAGATCCTATGCAATCCTATCTCTAGATCGACTATACCAGACTCTTGATTCCACAAGAGCTGGTCACCAGGGTTTCAGGACGGTCGATCCTGAATGCTGCCACGAAGAGGGGTTTTTTGTAAAGGGTTCGAATCCCATTAGCTCTGATACCACATGTAGAATAATAAATAAAATTAACACACATAAAAAATTCCAAGAACATAGAAATGGCGGAAAAGGCCTCAGCCTCACTGTATTCCTCTCATCATGTAATGCAATGTACAAATCTGCAAGTTGGTGTCATCTTTGACATATCCTAAGCCTCGTAGATTTTTGTTACTTTGGATTTCTTCCCATGGCTTGATGATTGGTTTGGAAAAAAGTTGAACTGGATAAGGGACCACTTTGACACTTGAAGTTGGTTGGGTCAGTGACTTGGAATCATCAGTTGTATTTGTATTGTTCAAAGACTTGGAAGCATCACTCTTCTCTAGAAACTCAGTTCTTTGTAGTTGCGACACCAGTTGAAGGAACTCAATCATTTCATGTGCATGTTGAAGATGCACTTGAATATAAGCAAGAGTTATTTTGATTATGTTCACCATGTCACCAGCTGATGATAAAATCAAATTGTTAAGAATTTGGGAAAGTTGAATGTGTGTCGCCACATTAGCTTGCTTACATTGAATTCAGGCTCACTTGTACCATTGCTTATTACTAATTCTTTAAACACTTGATAGAGTTTTATAACTTGATTGCTTGAACTCTTGATTTCATGCTCACTTGATGATGATTGATTTTCTTGAATGCTTCACTGACACTTTGTGAATGCTTCAATCAACTTCACACTATCTCGTTTGTTGTAGATGTCGTGCTTTGAACTTTTGCACTTGATTTTGACACACTTGCTTGCTTGGTTGTTTGAATGACACGCTCGCTTGCTTTGTTGTTTGAATGACATGCTCCCTTGATTTATTGCTTATTTGACTTGCGTTAAAAATTGGCTTGATTTGATGCTCACTTGAAGAACAGAATACTAGAATTCACACTTGTTTTGATGATGATTGCTTGCTAGATGGCTTGCTTGAACTAGAGGTGGAATATTTGGGGGTAATTGGAGAGGAGTTTCTAATGGTGCTTGTGACTGAGGAAGTGACCCGATGGATGGGTTTACTGGTCTCGTAGGGCATTGCCAATTCTAGGACCACATTGGTCCCTCTGAGGAGAAATTTTCCCAATGGGACTGGTATGGGTTATTTGAAGAATTTTTCCAAGGGGGTGTAAGATATTTTTTATTAGGCCATGAAGGTTTAGAAAACTATTGATGTGCCCATGGCAGTGTAGAGTATGATTGGGATTTCCAAAAAGGTTGCTGCCACTGTGATCCAGGAATCTGTTATTGGATATATTGTCCAAAATGAAACAATGTAGGATCTTATATAATACCTAGAGGGTGTGTTTACGACTGTTGTCATTGCGCCATAAGGTATGTTGGTTCAGGGTCTTCCTCCACCTCCTTAAACATAAATTTCAGTCATGGGAGCGAGGGAAAATGTTCTATGGAGTGATCTTTGGAACATATGGCACATATTTTGACTGCATCCAGTGGGCACTCTTTATGGTGATGCTTATTTCGGCAGCGAGGGAAAAGAGTGGCTAAATCTTGTTGTACCTCTGCTTGTTTTTGTTTCACATGCAAGACATCCAATTGTGTATTTAATGTACTTAAATATCATTTTAAAGTCTTCCGGGAGATTACCAACCTCTGTGGGAGTCACCCCTCCTCATGTAGTTCTACTAGTTCTATTGAGGTGGTTTCGAACTCCGGGTTTGGTTTGTGTACTTCCTCCTGAGCACATGATACACATATTTACAATGTCATTATATTCTTCCTTAGAAATACGAACTTTTCCCATTAAATTAAGTGTCTCTATCCAGTAATCTTTCATTTCTATAATGAAGTAGTTTTCAAGACTACTCTAGGTAGAGTGCTATAAGGTGATATTTGCTAGTTGTATTGGAATCTATCAACATATTATTCTAAAGATTCATCTTCTTTTGACATCATTTTAAATATTTCTTCTTTCAGATCCCTAGATTGACAATAGTCCTAGTATTTAGAGAGGAAATCATTTTTCATCTGATCCCACAAAACTATGGTGCCTCCCCGTAGTCCCATAAACCAGCGTAGGGATGCTCCCTTTAAAGCAGAAGGAAACAATTTTAGTTTTTGAGGACCAGTGGTATAGTCATAACCTCGATATAAGATGTCAAATTCAAACAGAAATGTGGCATGTTCCTCAGAAGCCATTCCATGAAAATTTGGAACATTCTATAATGGAATAGTTTTCATTGGTTCATTAACCTGCGAATCAACAAGAAGGTATTCTATGGTTTCTGGTGCTACATTTTCCATTTGATAAAAACAATTCCAGTAATCCTAAGGTATTTCTTGGTCAAGGGATATTATCCGAGGAACAATGTGTTGGCTAATTTTTGGCTTCTGAGTAGATCTTACAACGTTACTTAGATAAGGAATTTCATATTCCCCCTTTGCAACAACTGTTGCTGGAAATTTAGAAGATTGTAGTTATGGCTCACTTGTTTAACCCCCTCCCTCTCTTAGTTTACAAGAATTCCCCTCTCTTTTACTGGAACTACTAGGGTTATTAATAAATTTGTTTTGAAAACTCTACTCAAGCCTCACTGTCTTATCGTGAATCTCAGCATGAGTTGCAGATGATGATATTATCACTTTAGAGGCAACATTAGAACCCTTCCCAGATGTTGTTCGTGGACCTACCCAGGCTTGAGATTCTGAATGGCATTTCGTCTATAAAGGTCTAAAAGTATCAGCTGAGGACAGGCATTGGCCCAAGATTTTTACTTGGTGCGTACACAGGTTCTTACCTTCCATCTTTAAAACCCAACCCTACAGGGATACAACTAACTCTTCTTTGATAACCTACCCGACAACAACGCAAAAATGTTGGGTTATTTAGTTTCTATTAAAAAATACCAACAGACATTTAAACATTAAATTATCAACCCAGAACTCATGTAGTCATTTCAAGGTTTTTCGCATTGTATGTGCAAAGAATAGTGTTATGTAACTTAGTCTCTCTAGGCCTATTTAAAGGTAAATGCATGAAAACACAATAAACAGGTAGAATTTATTACAAAGAACATATTTCACAACACTTCATAAACTCAAAACAACCAAAAATCTTATTGAAGATAATTGAAGCATTAGACCTTCTAAAAACAACTATGTTAAGCACACGTTGTTTCTTAGGAAACTGTAGCTACAGGAAAGTGAAAACAAACTTTTCTTGAACAAAATATGCTGAAGGAAATATCACATCTTACTCTTAAAAATTCATTAGAAATCATAAGAATTTACATAATGAATAAAACTTCATGAAACCAATGATCCAAAATCTAATCCTAATGATATTTACTCAAACTGATGTAACAACTATCGCCATAATGATCAATTCAGTAATAGATGACCAATTCTGGAAGAAAATCAAATAATTGCATAAGAAGAAAGAAAATGCTAAAATTTAAATTTAATGATACAAAGAGGGTAGTAGTTAGTCCACGATTGGGCCCATGATCACTCGAAGTCAACCGCCTTAGAGCAAAATCAGTGCAAGAATTAAAACTAAACCATGTAAGTCCACATTATATTAATGAACAATAGCATTACAATGTCTGTAAAACTTTAGAGAATAAGCATGAGAATAACAGTAAAAATTCCTCTTTCCCTAAGGCTCTATTCCTTGCTTTTATAATTACAACCAAGTCCATAATAAAAAATAAAGGAGTGATTCCTGAGAATCTAAAGATTCTCATGATGATCATTTTGAGTTACAAAATCTCTTAAGTTACCTCAGAATAGATGGAAAAAATTTCATTCACAGTTGGTCTTTCTATGATGATCATTAGTCTTTGCTTATCCAGCTCACAACTAACCCGAGCATCTCTCTGTAACTCTCTCTTGTCCAGCTATCCAAGGAAAAACATCTACTTATCGACATCGCTGTTAGTTATCATTTCGAATTGTAAGTGTAACTCATATTTTCAGGGTAAAATCATTTTTTTTAGAGAATAAAATGATGAAATCCTTTATTAATTGATTTCTAAAGTTCTCAATAAACAAATCACCATATTATATACATAAAAGACTCAGAAAACTAATGAAAGGATAAGGAATTAAAGTAAGAAAATTTGTCAATTATGGAGCCAAGCTCTTTGTTCTCCCTATGGACTATCGACAATATTTCTCTTTCCCTCGTCCTGCATGGTATTTCTCCCTTATGTTGTTGTTTCTTCAAGAATTGTTGTCATTTGTGGAGCAACCTATGAATTCCCTGCTAAATTGAGTATCTCACGGAGTCTGGAGGCATTATATCAATTCCTCCATGGATCCTCGTTTGGCTAATGGAACGCCTCGCCAATCCATGGAAAGTAAACTCTCACATAGTGGTATTTACAAATACCACAGGGATCAAAAGGATTAAATTCCCAAGTGCCGAATGGAAAGCTGACTATTTCCTTTCCCTCGGCATCCACAAATTTCAATTTCTTTATATCGTCTAATCAAATTTGCAAAGGAAGAGTGCGCCATCATGATTTCATCTTCCTATGCAAATATTTTGACAACCCTATGGCGAGATGATATGACACTTCTTGCATGAAAAGCTTGTTAGTGGTATCCTTGGTAAAACATGCAGAGGCTTCTTTCCACCGAACTATCTAAGGAAGGTGCCACCTAGAGAGGCATTTGAATCGGCAATGTTTGTTATTGCCTCCATTACTCCTCATGACATGAAAGGTGGATACTGGTCAAATATAACATTGTAAAGCAGGATGATGAAGTGGTCAGTTAGTTGTTCCATTAATCCTTGATGAATCCAATCCAAAAGGAACTTGCAATATATATTCATGGCAAATTCTTCTGGTTTCCATGTCTAGTTCATGCTAGATAACTGTTGTTGTGCATAGATTGCATTGAATAATATGTAGACATGTAGAAGCTTGATTTCTCACCATCGGGAGGACTCTGAGCCTGTGCTACATGGGCTCTCAACTCTCGAGCCAATAGATCTAACTATTTGAACAACTTCTCCTCATTCACAACCTAGTCCAATAAGATTTCCCACTCTTCAAGAAAGGTTTTCATGCTCTGTTGACCATGGATACTGCAAGCTAGGATAACCAAGAGTTGGTAGGCCTTCCTAAGGTACATTGTCTTGTATACATGGGTCGGTGTCTATCAAAACTTCGATGGAACTTTCACCCAACCTTTAACAATGTCTTGTGTATTCACATAGTTGTGGGTGGCATAGAACAATAAGTTGATGAGCTTCATTGGCTCGAGAAAGTGATAGATGCTCTAATAATCTTCTGCTCAAAAGGTATAAATATTATGTCTGCTATCACTACTCAATCTCATAGTCTTCTCATCACTGTGTGAGATAATCCAAATGATGACATCTACATGGGAAGGTCGGGTACCTACATGCAACCTTATGTAGTCCTGACTGTTGAATACTAGGATACACCTATCAGTCCTCTAGATCTACCTCAAGCCTCTTTGCTAAAAGGGCTTCATTAAATTGTTTCCATGTTAGTGTTGACCCATTTTCTAAAAACAACTTAGTGTCTGCATATACTCGCGAATCTACTAGTGTTTTCTTAACTAGTTCCCAAGTACTTCTTTTAGTGGTCTCTTTTGAAGAAGCTCTCTTTGGTGCCATGGTAACAGTGACTTCTGGAGAGGAGTTCTCAATAACTGTGGCACCTGTAGGACTGAAAAGATAGTAAAGGAAAAAAAATATCAGTCTTTAGAAATTCTACTTCAAGGCATGATCAAGCAACAAACCAAGCATCTCATGGGAAGGATTGCACAATTTTCATTTGCAAGAGGAAAATGACTTCCTATAGGAAATCTGCCCTGCATAATTCCAGTAGCTAAGGATGAATCTTGTGGCTTTGGAATATGCAATCCATAATCCCATCCTGGGTAGAGACTAGGAGAGACTACGCATTACATAGTCTCACTAGACAAGGTGACAGGCTGACCCCTAGAACTGCTTAGTGTGTAAGTGGGGCTAGCCTATACTACACACTACACAGTCCCAGAGGCCAAGGTTGTGGTTTGAGCCTTAGGATTGCATTGTTCCCAGTTGGGCAATACAAGATCTAGACAAAGCAAGTGCAAGTATGCCCAATGGAAGTGTGAAAAATGATCAAAAGTCACTGATGATGTGAGCTTGATTTGAAAATTGACTAAGTATGAGTGAATCAATGTAGTTCAAGTGTATAAACTGATCAAACATAAGGAAAACCAAGTATGTGAGGAGAGTCACTGTAATGGCGACCATCGATGCAAAAATACGAAAGTTGATGCCACACTTGTGAAAGGAAAAAAAAAACTTAGAACAATGCTTCGACAAGTTAAAATAAGTTGAAACACTAGCAACCATGAAGAGAAATAAGTAAAAAAACACTCACACAAGTGAAACAACAAAAAGTGACATAAAAAGTGGAAAAAGATGAGAAAAGTGAAACTCACCTAGAAAAGCAACGATGATGGCACCAAAGGTACCTTAATCTCCTCGGGAATGTTAGAGCTCCAAGTTGAAATATGAAAATGATCTCTAGAAGCATCGATTTAATAGATTTGAGCAAATGAGGGTTTATGACATGCATGCCTAAAACCAAGGAAACACGACACTTGGAAGAAACTTCTAAATAAAAATGTGCCACCTTCAAGAAACTAATAATAGATCCCTACTTCCTAGGGATGATTTTTCCCTTTATTTTTCTTTCTTTTCCGGGGAATCTTGTCGTGCATCCTCTAGGGAAAAATTGCGCAATTTTGGGGAATTAGGAAACTTTCCTACTCAGTGAACTGCGCAGGTCTGAGCTCAGTGAAGGATTGCATAGTTTTTGGGCTCAATGTTGGGATTCCTTCCACGACTATGCAGTTTCTGAGCTCAAGGCCAACTACTAGTCTGAACTGTGCAATTCGAATCATTAAGGCTATCTAACTTAAAGGACTGCGTACTTTATTTAGGTAAGTTGAGAACTATTGTGTGACCAATTCAGGAGGTTAGCTTGTGACTTAGAAAGATCAACTAAGTGTAGAAACAAGAAAACACAAGAAAAAATGAAAAGTATAAGTCTCAAAAAAAGAGTGGGTACCTAACAACAATGCAAGGTAAGCTGTTGTGGATAGGAAGGATGTTAGAAAATTATATATTATAGAAATATAAACACAGAAAACGCATAAAACAAGAGAGACATAGATATACATGGTTCACCTAGTTTGGGCTACGTCCATGGAAAAACAACCAGTCCTTCTTTTTATATTATCCAGCAAACTGAAGAGATACAACCTACATCAGATCTGTTGTAACTCCCTCTTCGCTCTCAATCTCCTCTCTCTTCCTCACTCAAAATACATATATCCATAGATGCAATACAATTCCCTCATATATAGTGAGGGGTTGCCTTCTAGAGGAAAAAGCCCCAAATTAAACATAACTTCTATCGTCAGATCTCCACCTAATCAACGACCCTTATTGACTACGAAGTCACAACATTTTACAAGGCAATTTTACATCTATTCTTAGCTTTGGGGGAGTTGCCCCTGATCCCCCCACTAGGGGGGGCTCCCAAAGGTCGTAGCCGCCTCGCCTTGGACCCCCCTTGCAGCGAATATTTTATCGGCGGCGTTGCCGCCCCATTACAAACTGGGGTCCAATGCGTCGATACCTTTGAATACAGGACATAATCAGGCTCCACACCCAATAATCTCTCATTTGGAGACTGATTATAGCAACTCCACTGCTGCTTCATTTGCTGGACAATGACTCCACTTTGGACCTATTTGTTTCTCATATTCTTCATCATACTTGAAGACCAATTGAAACTGAGCAAATTCTTAGTTTCTCCCTAGTTACAATTTTTGTTAACATATCTGCAGGATTCTGGCTAGTGTGTACCTTTTCCAGCTTCAACTGTCCATATTCCAACACTGACCATATGAAATGGTACTTGAGTTGTATATGTTTAGTCTTTGAATGAAATGCAGAGTTCTTTATAAGATGTATGGCACTTTGGCTGTCACTGTATAACTTGCCCAACTCCTGCTTCTTACCCAATTCATCCAAAAACCTTTGTAACCAAATCATTTCTTTACTAGCCTCTGTAGGAGCAGCGTACTCTACTTCTGTTGTTGAGAGTGCAACAACACTTTGCAGTTTTGAAACCCAACTGGTAGTTGTTCCACCTACAGTAAACACATACCCTTTTGTGCTTCTCCTATTATCTATATCACCAGCCATATCTGCGTCAACATATCCCTATAGAGCAATGTTTGAACCACCAAATCATAATGCTTGATTTGTGGTACCTCTCAAATACCTGAGAATCCACTTCACTACCATCCAATGTTCTTTTCCTGGATTGTTCATGTACCTGCTTACAACTCCCACTACATGTGCAAAATCAGGCCTTGTGCAGACCATTGCATACATTAAACTTCCAATTACTGATGCATATGGAACTTTAGACATATGAGCCATTTCTTTCTGAGTCTTGGGAAATGCCTCCTTAATTTGAAATGGCTAGCCAAAGGTATACTGACTGGTTTTGCATTATGCATATTAAACCTTTTCAACACCTTTTCTATGTACTCACTTTGAGACAATTTTAATTTGTGATTCTTCCTGTCTCTAGTTATTCTCATACCAAGGATTTGTTTTGCAGCACCCAAATCCTTCATTGCAAATGAGTTTGCCAATTTTATTTTTAGCACATTTAGTTCCTGCATGTTAGAACCTGCAACAAGCATGTCATCTACATATAATAACAATATAATATAGCTGCCATCATTTTTCCTTTTGAGATAAACATAATGATCAAAGTGACATCTCGTATAACCTTGTTCACAGATAAACCTGTCAAATTTTAGATACCACTACCTTGGAACCTATGTTAAGCCATACAAGCTCTTCTTCAACCTGCACACTAGTTTCTCCTTCCCTTTTACCTCATATCCTTGTGGCTGCTGCATATATATCTCTTCCTCCCAATCCCCATGGA
>APFE030737099.1:0-54746 GCA_000404065.3 Pinus taeda
ATCCTGCATTGGCCTCTTGCCTTTGTCTTGAACCAATGCTGATGTCTGAAGCGAGGCCCTTCCACTCCAGGTGGATATAACACTCGCTTTGCTGCTGCGAACAACTCCCTGGTGCCCTTCTGATAAGTAATGAACACCAGCATACTAGCAACCTGTGTCTCATGACCCTCATGCTGATAAGAAGGTTCACCTGTCTCATGCAAAGCCTCTGATGGTCCCCGAGGAGCTATGAAAAACTCACGAGAGATTAAATCATCCCAAGTGATGCCCTACAAGCCAAGCTGATGTATGACCATAATTTTGATGAGAGAAAAATGGTAAATATTGTTGAACTACTGCTGGGGAGTTTTGTGCTGCACTAGAGTAGTCATCCTTTCGATATTTTGGCACATGAAGTAAGGAATGTTCATCATCCGTACCCTGGTAAAATGCATGAGCAGCCTGATATGATAAGCATACAAATGGGAGAACCGGCCCTCACAGCTGAAATACTTCATGATCAGTTTCATTAAAGGAGCATATTCATCTTTGAGGTACTAAAAAGGAAACACTCTCTTGAGCTATCTCAAAAAGTCGAGCTTGATGTACGGTTCATAATGTTGCTGGTCAATTTTCTGCCTCTTGTTCCATGGCTTTCCAATGTTAGGTATGTCTGTTGCTAATGAAATGGATTCTGGTGTTAATGTGAAAGTGACACCAGCTAAAGTGGCTTGATCACCATGTAAATGCAACACAAATAGACGAGCCAACTCATGATGAAATTGAATGCTAGCAACCTTCTCACAAAATTCATAACATGACTGATGTTGGAAACAAGAGATGGCAAGTGGGCAGGCTTGTAGTTCAGCAAGAGAAGTTGGTTCTTCAGGAATATGCTTGCCACCTCTATGAGGCCTCCTGGGTGCCTTTACCCCTATTGGTGAGTCATTGTGGGTCTCCTCTTCATACTCATATGAAGAATCAGATGCCATCACTGCTAGTGACTAAACTGTCTTGGGGCTGCCTTGAACTATCTTGATGCAAAATAGGTGATTTTATGGTGTGCCTTGATCTTTGCCACCAAGGGAAATCAGTGAAATGAGGGACTGTGGAGGGGTAATTTAGAGAAATAGAGAATTAGGGGATGATTTAGGAGGAGCTAGGGTTTGGGATTTTAAGTATGAGACTAGGGTTTGGTGCATTTGGGATTTTGGGAAAGGGAACTTTGGATAGGGGATTAGTGAATTTAGGGGGTAGGGGAACTTAGGGAATAATGAAATCAATGAAAAGATGGGTAAGGGAGTGATGGGGGAATTTAAAGGATTGACTTGGTAGAAAAACAGTCAATCAAGACCCTAGGCAACAATTTTCTTTGAGGAATTTCAAATGGTAGGGTTTGATTTCTTTAGACATTCACCATTCATCAACCACCATGACACAAGCACCAAACTTGGATAAAGAACGATGATGGAGGCTCTACCTACTTGTACCAAGACAAATCCGTGCATTTTGGGCGATTGGAGCAAGTTCTGGTAGTTTTCAGGCTCTCTGGCTATGTGCATCGCGCCGGTGCTTTTTTACACTGTAAAATGCGGCCCAATGTGCCGCGCCTGGTGAGTGCATCGTGCCTCCTGCCCAGTGCGTCGCGCCGGTTACTTGGAGCGATTTTCACCCAAATTTCCTCACTTGCTCACCACAACAACTTTGCTTGGCTTTCTCTTTGCTCTTAGAGTGCAAATGAGCTTTAAACATTTGGAGAAATGATTTATACATGGAGCTTTTCAATTTTAATTTTGCCAAACCCACTTTCATAATGTTTTGAAATGACTTTATTTGAAACTCTGTTTTTTGGACTTTTTCACTTCTTTTTGGCTTTGTGATGAACTAAATGACCTGTGCCTTGTTTGTTTTGCAGGTGTTGGAGATACTGGGGCTAAGGAAAGAAACCAGGGTGCAGATGGAGTGATACACAATGAAGAAAACAAAATTTCATGATTTTTGTACAATAAAATCTAAATACTCTGTTTTTTCCTCAAAATAGAGTTTTGAGGAAAAACACATTTGCGAACACTTGGTGATGAATTTTATTGATGCTGAAACCTCCTCATGGCCTACTGGTAATTATTGGACACTTTGAAACATTTTTTGACAAAGCCCCAATCAAACCCTAGACCTAAAAGACAATAAAACCCTAAATGGACCTTTGCAATCTTAAAGATAAAAAATGTGACTATATATGCCTTTGATGAGCAAACATGAACCAGCAGGTAAATGACATGAGGGAAACTGTAGGATAGCCACTCTCGTCAAATGATCCTTGCACCTAAAAGAATGCAAATGACTGGGCGGGACACATAAATATGAAATGCAACAAGAGGATTTGATCTTTGACAGAGGGATGAAGATACTGACACTAACAGGTCCAATAATACCTGCCTCAAGCATCTTGTCTAATTCCAAGCGAAACTTTTCCTTGTATTTTGGATTAAGGCGATATTGCCTCTCCTTAACGAGCTTCATGTCTGGTTTCAAAGTTATTTTCATCACACCCAAATCACCTATGATGCCTTTCAAGTCTGAAAATTTTGTAAGAAAAATATCGTGGTACTCGCGGAGTAAATTAACAACTTTATCCACTGTGGCATCATCCCAAGAACCTCCAATCTTCGCAAATCTCAGCTCTGCTACAGTACCAATGTTTACTTGCCTAGTCTTCAATGATGTGGTGATATCTAGGTTCTCTATCTGCGGACCTTCGACCTTGCGGTGCCCTTCCATTTATGGGATATTGATATTCCTTGGATCCTCATCCTCCCCTTTAGCACTCACATTATAGCATTCCAGTGCATGGTGTAGCTAGGTGCTCCAATCCGGTTGAACCAATTCCAAAGGATTCTAGAGAATTCTGAAGATCATTGCCTTAACCTCCTACAACGCCTCATCAACGCTTTCGAAGTCATCTTCAAAACTGGAGGTCATCAAAAATCCTTCCTTTAATATATCCCACTCTGCAGTGTCGTGGCAGAGATATGTTTCTAGGTACCAATTCATAGGGATTATATCCATAGTGTGACAGAATAAGTGCACCCACTCTGGCTGCGTCTTTGTTCCATAGAATTTAGTCCACTTTGCTTAATGATCACGCAGATCATTCCTCCCATCATACTTCTCGGGGGGAAACCAAATCGTATCCTCATCATCCTCCTGTAATCATGCCATTCATCAAAGTTGTCCTTGTGCGTACCCCACCATCAAGCGGGCGTAGTGCACAGTGCCAAATACAAAGCCTAAAAACGATGATCCTCCTAGACTTCTCTTTCAAAAGCATCCAAAAACTTATCTACAGTAAAACCATCGTAATAAGGTTAATTCTTACCTCCGATGACACACAATGCAGTGATTTAGTAATCATATTGCAGTGCAGTGTAGATACTTCATGCAACATATTCTACCAATGCTCCAATTCTTCATCTGAGTTTGAGGTACAGGAGCTTTCGCGATCCCATGCAATCCTTCCATCAGTGGTTGGTTTAACCCAGTCTTAGTCTCATGCTGTAATTTTGTAGATTTGATCCAAATCGTCATCACTTTCCTCATAGTCACGGACCGGTTCAGTATAGTGCGGTCCTTCTACAGGGTCCAGTGGTACTACAACACGAAGTGATTTTCCTTTTGAATGACATTTTCCGCTTCTTCAAATTGATTACCCCATTCATATCAATAGCCCAGTCAATTCCAAGGAGTGCGGGGTATGGATTGTTGTCATCAACAATTTCTATCACTTCAAAATTAGCCAGCGTGCTCGCACCTTCTATATCTACGGTAACTCTGTGTAGACGTCCCATAGGGATAATATTCTATTAGTTCTCCATCCTCAATTGAATTGCATACCACTACAACATAGGTCTCCCCATCCTCTCCCATGTCTGTTTAGGCAAAACGTTCATGTCAGACCCCAAATACAAAATAACCTAGTCCATCTCAAATTCTCCTATTTGTTTAATGAGCCTCATCTCGCACCCTGTTCGTGCCTTGTGCTTACCAATATTTCTAACTCATGGTGTCCTTCAGGAGAATTTTCCTTCCTAGCGCACTTATTTATCAATTCTTGTAGCCCTTTCATAGCCTTGCTATTGCACAGTAGTTTCATACAAGTCCCCAAGAAGGTGGTAAGCACAGAGGGGTCAACCTCTGTAAGCGTGCTGATTGCTGGCAGTTTATACTAACTTCCTAAGGCAAAGACCTCACAGAAGCTTTTCTTCACCTCCATAAATGTTTCCTTCACATGCTCTAGATCAAACCTAGCCTCCTTTTTTGGGGCCTTGTAGACCCACCCACTTTCTTCAGGTTGTTTTCCTTTATCATCACCAATCGTTATTCCACTTTGTAGCACGATATTCACATTTGGATCTTCCTCGCGGGGCTCGACCCTAATCATCTGCAAGTTCTAGGTAGGATGCTAAGGTTGTGCCTTCTTCTCTTGCATATTAGCTATCAACACAGGGCATTCTTCTATTGTGTGGTCAAACTGAGTGTAGTATTGAGATGACGAGAGTGTCTGACTCATACACTCTCGTGCGTAGTGCCCTGGTGTTCTGCAGTTATAGAAAATGACATGTCCCCGACCTCTACCAGGTCCTCCTCCTCCTTGACCTCGTCCACACCCTTGATATCCTCTGAACGCTCCCCAGTGCCTTGATTCGGAGGCTGAGTTTCTGCTTGCATTTGATACATAGGTGTCCTCTCCATCATTAGTTCATGGTTATGACAATGGCGCTCATCATGGCCCACCGATTTGCAGAAATCGCAGAACAATTGTTGTGGTGTATTTACAAATATTTGCAGCAAATGATAATTATTTGTGACATGTTTTTCGGCCACCTGACAAATTGCGCACCATCACGTGGGCCCCATACTTGGTCCTGCTAGAGCTTCCTACCTTAGGGGCACCCCCCCCCCCCCGGGGATATAATTCGCGAAGACTGGGCAATGATCCTTATCATGCCCATGGATCTTACACTTGAGGCACCAAACTTCTTCACGCACCTCTGCCCTGGCCTCCTTTTCTTTTTTCAACCTCTGCAATTCCAAACAGAGGTTTTGCAACTGCGATTGAATTTGTTGGACTCCCAAAGATGTGTCCTGAATAAGTGTTTCATGCAATCTCATTGCAATTTCCAGAGCTTTCGCCTAAGTTCCTATCTTTTGTTGTTATAAAGAAATCCTTAGGTGGGGTAGGAGCGCGGCTATAAACCAATCATGGTTATGACTATCTATGAGATTCATATTAGCTTCACATACCCCACACTTCAGTCTTTGATCTAGCTCCCAGGGCATTTCACCAGGCCTCATCATGATTTCCTTAAATCCAATTATCAATTGCGAGGTAGACTTAGGCTTACCAAATTCTTTGTTCAAAGTGGTCTAAGTATCTATGAATGACGGTCATGGATTATCAGTGCAGTTCGTAACATACCATGTAAGTGCGTAATCCTGCAAAGCGGTAACCAACTGCACCTTCTTTATATTATCATCCGTAATTTGTTGTGATGTCCACAAAGACTTTGCAACAAACCAAAAATGATCTAGATCCTCACTTCCTAAGCCCTTGAAAACTGGCAACTTCATCGTATTCCACATGTTGAATGGCAGTGGTGGTGGTGGCGATGTAGGCGAAGGTGTATGCTGTGAAGGTGAAGGTGGAGGTGGTGTGGACGGTATCTGTGGAAAACCTTGTCTTATCAACTAGACAACACTCTGCAATGAATCCTGTGCTACTCCCTCGTCGTCACTCACAAGAGGTCCAATCAACAGGCTATATTCAGAGCTTGTTCTTCCCCTATCTCTGAAGAGCTTCCCACTTCATGTAGCTCCAAACATCAACGCAATGGCATAACCTGTTTCTCACACAATAGCGTCTTAATCCAAGTATTCAAAGATCACATATACTTACCACGTGGTCCCTTGAAGAAGTGTTGCTCTGCTTCACTGTAGCTGACTGAGGTGTCAACCGCGAACTCTGTAACAAATCCTCCTATAACCGATCAAGCCAACGGTCAACAGTGTACACAATATTATCTTCAGAGGCTTCCAACCTCTGCACTAGCTTCAAAGTCCACACAATTGGACCATCAAGCCTCCACCTTCCTTGGTCATCTGCCAATTTATCTATCCACTCGTATAGTTCCAATTGAGAAGGTGTAGAAGAAAATTTCATGTATTTCTATGTACAAATATATGTCCAACCACTATTCATTTGTTAGGCACGGATTCCTGTTTTCCTACGCTGCGAATTCATGGATATTTCTATCCAACCTCTTCTCAATTTCCTTCTTGGTCAGATTCTAGTGATGCGACATCACACATCTCTTTATGCAGATCTCGGTCCCGGCAACGAAACCATTTTTTGGCTTAGGGGTCCTGACCCAAGTTTAGAGTTAGTCACGCCAAACAAATCCCTACACTACTTCCCCTTTCGACATCAATCCACATAGCGCATATTGAAGTCTCACCCGAAGCAGTATGGGGGGATGCTGGAACCAAGTTTTGGCATCCAGAGATCAATCTGATGTACTTTATGACCTATGTTTGCCTTCGCGTAGATCTCTAAGCCCTTAAGGCTTAGTGTTGTGACTCCCCTCAATTAACCTCTAGACCTTGCGAAGGTCTACGACTGGCTTTTGCGGACCCTGAACAGGCAAATTAGCTACTTACGTGCACCATAAATTACCCTTAGATCAGTATTTACTCATATCTACCTAAGTGTTCGATAACATTAATAAAAAGTGTTTGATCTTCACGTAATCACTTAACATTAATTGCATTCAGATAATAAGACGGATCAAGTAAATTCGCGCATCAATACATCATTATTTGATAAAGACATCATTTTATCACAACACATATCGCAATCATACATAACATAACTAAAGAGATAAAACACAGGAATTTTTGCAACAATCTTCTTTATTGATCTTCAGTATAGGTTTATAGGCTCAATACTTCCCTGCGCACTCAATTGTAAGGGTCTACGCACTCAGTTGCAGACACTACTTTAGGCCTCTGCACACTCAGCTGCAAAGCCTTTTTCCCTCTAAGACTTACTTCTCTTCATACCCACGGACAAAACACATAAATCTTCCTTAAACGCTTCTAGGACACACTTATTTATACAATCCCATGGCTAGCGGACTATGGATAGATCTTCAAAAACTTACTCAAGTTTACATGAATGAGGGTAAAAACCCTTTCTAAATCTTAACTAACTCCATGCTCCGCACCCATAATTTACGGAGGCTTTACATCTTTTTACATAAAAACTTGGGATTTTGCCCCAAAACTAACCCAGGGGACACCATCGCAATAGTTAATGTTAATAAACGCTTTAGTTACACAATTGCAAGGAGAAGCCAGAGAAATTAAGAAGGAAATATTCAATCAACATTTCAAACTAGAAATTATAGCTACTCCTATGAAAGATTGTATCAAGGAAAAGCTAAAGAAATTGCTTCAAGAAGTCAAAAATGCATAAAACGGTTAACAATTAAACAATCAGGATCTATGCTTTTACATATTGTGAGTCTTCTTAAATATTGGAATACTTGTTTTCCTATTTACTAGTGATTAAATGTTCAAGATTGTTATATATGTTCTCATGAACTAAGCCAATGTATGGATGAAATTTCTAGCTTTTCTTTGAAGATGGATTTTTCGTATTGCAGTTCACGGGAGTCCACTTCATTTACTTTTACTACTAGTATAAAAATTTTGATAAGCGATTTAGGAATCAACTGTTATTTTCTGTACCCAAAACATTCGAAGTGATTTACATAAGTGATTTCATTTGCACATGGCTTTGTTTTTCCAGATAGCTTTGTTTTATAGTTAAATTATCATTTATTACGTTTAATTAACTAATTATGGAAGAATTGTTGATATTCTCCTGCGAAAAGTTAAAGAGACGAAAAAGTGAAATGATCGTCATGAATATGCTAGTGAACTGGGATATTAGAAAAGTCTCACTGTGGATACAATAACTATGATGAATAGCCATGTAGTATTATCATTACTCGAATTGTGTTCCTTACTGTTTAAAATTGATTGCTTTGTGAAAATTCTGAGACTGTTTACCAATTTTGTGGATAATTTGGAGATGATGGCTCTTTTATTGATCATAATGAGGATGAATATTAAATAATTGTTTTTGGTTGTTAGAAAATTGTTTCATCTTTGATGTTTATTTTAATCATATCTATGGTAATTAGAATTTGAATCTGGATACAATTCTTGTTACTGTAACTATTTTCGTTATTGTTAAATACTTTTCAAACACAAATAGCGATCACTCTATTCTAATCCTGAATCTGTTTACCATTTCTTTGCAATATTGTTAAATGATTTTTTTGACAAAGGTTTTTAATAATATACTTTGTGTTGCTCTTTATTATTAAAGACTTTCCGTGGAGTGATCTGTAGATATGCAGGATAGCCCTGACCTCCACCTATAAGATCCTTGCAATAGTTTCAGGACAGGGCTTCATTGTGCGGGAATACGGAGCTCCACATAATGAGATAAGTTCATTGTGCATAGCTCTGCACTCCTGCACACTACACTATGTTTGATTGTGCACGAATCGAAATGCAAGCATCCACTATGTTCTAGAGATGTATGTGGATGTTGTTCATGAGGTAAAACTGTGTTTTTATTGCTCTGTATGTGAGTTTGTTTAGTGTAGGTTAAGTTTTCTTGAACTCACATCAAACTATTATGTGGCTTAGTCTAGTAACTGATCTTGAATTCTAGATACTTAGTAGATGACGTTTAGTAGCTTGCCATGCATTTAGATTTCAAAACCAAAACCAATGTGTAAGTGATTGCATATGCAACACAATATCTGTTTGGTTACCTGTATACATTGTTTAGTTCTGCATAGAATTTAGCTTATACAACTAATCATTTATACTTATTCAAGATCTTGTGTACACATGGACTAAAATTTTCATGATACAAATTAGTACTTAATTGATACAAATTGGTACTTAATTGACAAATTCATAGTATTGTTCACGTATTCATTTTACTGTAAAACAGTTCTTCCTCACATGGATTGAAAACACAATTTATTTAATATTGCCATTAATATTTGGTAAACGCGGATAACAAAGTTCAATTTTAGTTTGAATATTTCCATGTAGCTTTGGCCAATCATTGCAAGTCGTTATGTTCTCTTTTTTCTATTAACTATAAGGGGTGAACATTAACAACAACAAAAAATCACAACCAACAGGAATTGACATCTAAGGTCAGAAATCATTTCGTCTTCCACACAACAAAATCATTGCTTTTAACCTGCCCCCCACCTATGCAATGGACCTACAACCGCGTCAATTCTAGCATAATTGGCCAGAGCAATAGCATAACGGTGTCAGTGTCAGAGAACCCCCTCTTATGGAAAGGAAGTTCGTTCTCTCCCACATCCTCTGTCATCCACACAAGGAAACATAATGATATTAATTCGAGATTTGTCCTCCCCCCCCTTTCTCGTGTATGTAAAGGACCTGTAATTGCATCAATTCTGGCATCATTGCAGAATAAGAAGTCACAAATTGACTTCTAAGATCTAAAAGGACTTTAACTACTATCACTTTTATTGGTATTCATTAACCAGTGATTGTCATTAATTTGGCTAGTATTGATTTGCTTGATCTTTAATCAAAAAATACTATTGTGAAACCAGTTACTTTAAATCATATTCATTTTTCTTAAATTCCAATTTGAGATAGTCCAATTTATATGATTAAGATTATGTTTCAGGATTGATACGTTTCACATGCTTTAGAAATCATATCAAGATACTATTTTATTAATATCCTAGATCCATTTTATTTTGATTAACTAAAGCTCTCTTGCCAATAAATACAAGATTTTTTGGCATATATTTAGTGAACCAGAACATATTCAGGGCATTTACTATGTAAACTTGTTTTTCTATTGGCCATTTCTACATTAGTGATTTCACATTTGTCAATTGTACTCATATTATTCAATATTAAATGAACTTTGTTTACTCAATTATGTAACTTTTTATGTCTTGGTATAGTTTGTACCATTTTACATTGAGCTAGAAACTAGCATTCCAAAAGTATTATAACCTTCTTCTGCACAATGAAAGTTTTGCACAAGGAAACTCTGGTATCAAAAAACATAAGTTTGAAAATCAAATTTTGAAAGGTTACTATTCTAAATGGTTTAGGTATCAGCAATTCTGAAATTGAACATTTCAACTATAATTAACATTGCAACTGAAGCATGTTTATTGAAGTTTACAAATTTGGTAGAATTTGTAAATGAAACAAAATATCAATATATGCCACAAGAAAAAGGAAAAATTACAATATTTATAATGACTTAACAAAATTTTTAGGATCTAGAAAACATTTAGCATCATCACATTGCCAAAAAACATTTTGCTCTGAAAATCTTCAGAAACCTAGCACTAAATAGTACTCTGCAAGCCACAAGTCAAAAAAACGGACAATCCATCTCCATGTTGCACCTTCATATAATCACAGTGTAATAGAAATGAGTTTCCAACTATTTACTCAAGAAATAGGTTGGGAAATATAATCAATCTATGATGCAAGGAACTGAAGTAGGTTCGTTCACATAAGCGCCATTTGGTCTCCAACCTAATTAACATTGCAACTGATGCATGTTTATCGAAGTTGAAAATGTTGGAATCATTTGTAAATGAAACAAAATATTAGTATATGCCACATCAAAAAAGGAAAAATTACAGTATTGATAATAACTTACAAAAAATTGAGGATTCAGAAAAATTTTAACATCATCACATTGCCAAAAATCATTTTACTCTTAACATCGTGAGAAATCTAGCACCAAACACTACTTTGCAAGAAACAACTCAATAAAACAGACAATCCATATCCATGTTGCACCTTCATATAATCACCACCATGTAATAGAAATTATTCTCAAACTATTTACTCGAGAAATAGGTTGGGAAATATAACCAATATGTGATGCAAGGAACATAAGTAGGTCCATTTTCATAAGCACCTTTTGGTCTCCAACCTAATTTCTAACTCATAAATTGTACTTCCCCACATATCCTCCGTCTATGACTAACTTCTCTCACTGGTTCATCTAGATAAAGGCTACTCATCAATAGCACCAGCACCAACTACACCAACGCTAGCACTAGTAGCATCTCCAATCGAAACTCATGTCTTTTTCTTCAATCCAGGATGACCCTATTGAATGCTAAATTTTCATTTTTTTAAAAGCAATAGATATTCTTGAATTCACCAAATAACTATCGAAAAGAGTATTTTATAATATCGATAGATACGATTTTATTGATAGCTTTGCATCTGGAAATCACTACACAATCAATCAGAGTAAATGATATTAAGCATTTTTTGCGATAACGTGATTGCGTATCAATTTGCTAAATAGATATTAATAGTAGTACTTAGCAGTAATTAATTCTTGGATGCTAAGCGTGAATTCCAAGTTTTTGCATTTTCATACTAAATTAATTATTTCAATAGTTTGTACGTTGCATGTTATCATTAGAATGATTGCATAATATAATATGTTATAAACACTAATATTAAAATGTCCTAAAAGACACTACAATATGCAACATTAAAATTGATAAATGAGATATGGTATTGTATATTGGATTAGGAGTATGTAAAAGTTGACTGCACAACAGTGTATGTTGGCTTTGAAGTGGGTAAAAGTTGACTATGCAACATTGTATATTGGCTTTGAAATTCCTGCATTCACTCTCAACATCCAAACAAAGCTCTGCACTTATGCATGTGTTCTGAGAAAAAAAAAATGGAGTGTATAGTATTTGGTGCAGAAGAAGATGATTCTATGGGAATGCGGAGAAATCACTATTCTACACTTCCACACATTCACAATTATAACATTAAGCAAAATTCAAATTATCCAATAAACTGAAAGAGCTATTCCACAATAGTCAATTTCTTCTCCCATAAGGTAACAGGTAAAGTTAAGATTGCTTGACAATGTAAGAAATAAGAATTGTACCATTACTGGATTACTTGACAATGTAAACAAAGAAAATCGTCATTATAGACTCCATTAATTGACAGCAGTATCACTAACAAATGATTCATTGAATATCCCATCTAACTAAGTTGTAATATTGTCTGACTAGTCATAGAATTTGAAAATTTGATAAACCAATAAAACAATGTAAGAAATCAGAGTGCAACAAAGAAACATAGTACTCATAATGAAAAGACAACAACACTTCCATACATTGGCACATTTTGCACATCATTTGTGCATCTTCCATAGATTTTGGACTTGTACAACCTCAAATTAGCTTAAGATATGATAATACAAATTGACTATTGTCAAACAACTCTCTCGATTTGCCTCGTGCGCAATTTCGTGCTTCCGCATATTTGTCCTTCCAATCTTAACATCGTATTGGAAAAAGAGATTTAATTAACCAAAGTAGAATGAAATGTAAGATATTAATAAAATATTATGCTCATATAAATTTCTAAAGCACCTTAAATGGAGCAATAATCTCTGGTATTGATGTTTTCATTGTGTGGAGTGTTGAGATGAAGTCGAAGGTTTTATTGAGTTGTGGCATTAGCTATAATAGAAAAATGTCAATGTTAATATTATGAAATCCTTTTCTGCAGTTCGACACTCATCACTACCCATTTTACACATCTCTAATATGTCTTATAATTTCATTATGTGGAATCTAAAAATTGATATCAAGCAAATACTTATCAATACTATATATTAGTTAATTTGTGTGGATTATTCCTTTGTACAGGTACGAAGCAAGCTTCATTATGCAAAATACGGAAATAGGAGAGGAGCACAATACAATATAGGCAGAAAGGGTGACTAAAAAGTGGGGAGTGCAGAGTGTGAAGCTTTTCTGGTTGTGTGAACTTATGAATCTCCGCACTAGCGACAAATTTTTTTGCATCCACGTATAAAAATTTCCATCATCGCAGACCATTTTGATATGTCTATTTTTCGCAAAGAAATTATTGTGAAGACAAATAACTTTTACAGGTTTTGTAGATGTTATGTTGTTTGCATATTTGTGCTACACAACACTTTTATGCTAATCGATAATGGTTAACCAAATTTACATTTTGGTATATGTGGCCGAGGCAGGAAATGGGGTTGAACATATCTCTAGTTAATATTATTATGTTTCCTTGTGTGGAGATTTTATTGTGCAGAGGATAGTGCATGTACAGGATAATGATTACACGAAAAAGGATTATGTGTGGAAGAACCTTTACATCATATTTACCAATGGCACAAATCGATACCATGTTTGGTGATACGCTTTAACATCAATAAAACAGTTAATTAAGGGCTTTCATTGTAAGATTAAATGTAAACCGTTTTGGCATTTTTCAGCTGATCGATGGGTACTCAATGCATTGTGTACCTTGCATCGAATATCTGTCAAAGCAAATTGAAAAAATGATAATTGACACCACATATAAAACATTAACATAACCATGGAAAATTTTTGTGTTAGAGGTAAGTCATCGCATCTACACACAATATTTTTGTACTTTTGTACTGACTACTTGTATAACAATGCACATGATCACAATGAATTTGTATTTATTTTATTTCATAAATACCTGCTACTTAATACATGTATATCAACAATATTAAAACAATAACGACTAGTAAAATAAAAGAACGAAATAATTTTCGACTTTTGAGATTTATTTTACCATCTATTGTTAAAGTTCACTTTGGTATTTTCAATTGTTATTTATCAAAAATGTTAAATGTGTCAATAAATCTATAAATTGGATCTAAATCCGGTAACGGATAAGAAAAATGTTGGTAATAACTATTAGCATAGACTATTAAGTCATGATTGATAGCATTAGTAGGCGAAAACTTTTGTCAGAAATCATGAGAAAATGTATACAAAGCCAGCTGAAACGCGTTATGACAATTAGCTTTGTACCATGATCTTGAAAATCATGTATCAGATTATTCGTAAATCAAGTTTTTTCAGTGTTTTTCATACTCTAGTATCAAAATAAAATGAACCAACATCGATTTAGTGGTGGGGACCAACTCAGCCACCAAATCAATTCGTAGTAAAAGTGGGTGAGCACATCTGTGCAGAGTATTTATTTTCCATTGTTTACAATTATTGTTGGTAGTTTCAAAGATAATTGTCATAATCACAAATAATTCATACTTATTTTGTATTGCAAATTTCTATTTCTAATTACATCTATTTCAATGATATTAAAACAAGAACAAAATGTGAAGTGTACAATATGGTTTTGGAATATTGAGATTTATTTCCATTACTTCTCGTCAATGTTGGCTTTGATCTTTTCAATTGCTATTTATTGAGTGTCGTATGTAGTAGTTTCCAAACAAGAAATAGTAAATGTTGCTAATAGGGACTAGCATGGAAAATTGTGAACTTAGGCTAGATTAAGAGTGATAATAAATATGATATTGAGATTGAGTGTTACGAACTTTTGAAACAAGCTATTTTCACTCATAAAATCAACTAAGCGATATCTAAATATGCTAACAGAAAAGAAAAGAAACAAGGACATTTGCAATAGCGAATTAAGAAAGTTGTAGCGAACAAGTGATTGAAATTGTACAAAGCAAGTACTTTCTTGGGCGCACAACTAGGTAGAGTTAGCGTTATTCAACAATTCATTTTCTTAACTACTGAGATTCTTTCACCTCTTTTCTTCCGAGCCATTTTGTTCTTTACACAATCATATAGATATTTCTATTTGCTCTTTTTGAACCTTATGAACATAATAACTCTAGCAAATGTTTCAGCACATGTAATAGCCACTGCATCTTATCAACTTTATCACATGCAATACACACTCCATTTTATCAACTTATTATTGCTTTCTCCTTTCCATGTTCTTTTTGCTTTTTCTTTGTTATTTATACAAGACGGATTGTATTTGACGACTTACCGTAATAACCTAAATTGCATATGAACAAAGAACCAATGCACTTTTCACATCACATAGTGTACAAGTAAATAGTTTGTCTAAATCTTTGTCTAATTCAAAATATGTTTACACAACATATCATTTATAAGACTTGTAGAGAATCAAATATCAAATATCGGTAATGGATGCTAAAAAATTTCTCAAGAGGCCAACATTAATAGGGAAGTACAATAGAGGCAAAGAGGCCTAAATCTTACACAACAATCTCCACCTTCCACACCCAATACTAGTGCAACTTCATCCTCGAGTCTAGGAAAGAGAAAAAATCTTAGTACTAGAAAATTGGTTCATGGTGGGCTATCAAGTCGTCGAGATCATGAAGAATCTCTTCACAAATACTTTAAAAACAAAGCACATAAGGTTCAAATAACCAAATCCAAAATTTCTATAAATAGAGAAAACATTCAAGAAGCTATAGACGTGGAAAATGACAACAAGATACCACCTAACTAGGTTACTTCTTATTTAACATAGAATCATAAGATAATGGATCAAATTGTAGAAGAGGACATTATTTTCGATGAACATCCTGTGACATTGCAAAATGAAAAATATGAGAAGGCCACCAAGAAATTATAATTGAAAAGGTAAAATTTAAAAATAAAAATGTTATTGGTGAAGAAAAAATAGATGTTGTTATGTCTGACGTTGACATAAAGAGGCTCATGGCATTGCATTAATTTACCGTTGATTTAGTTTCTCAGTTTATTGACAAAATGACTATATAAAATCTGAGACTGAAAAAGAGATTAAAGGAATTGGAAGACATTTTAAACATGGTTCCTCTTTTAATGACTCCACTAGCAATATGGTCACCTTCATTGTCAAGTTCTACTAATGCAACACCACAAAAATCTAACAAAGTTTTCAATTTGCTTAATCCAGTGAAGTCACATATCATCAGTAACATATGCCAAAGATTATATATTATTAATGATGCACGGAAAGCATTTTTAGATTTAACCCATTTGCAATCGAAAATTAGGTCATTTGTGAATTTGGTTAATAGTAATCTTGATGAAGACAGGAAATTTGTTAATAATTGTCTAGTTTCTCTTAGTCAAAGGCTCGTATTACTCTCTAGTACTGTGAAGAAAACCCAAGAGCTTCCAGATGCTAATAAAATAAAGTAATTGGAAGCTAGATGGTCAAAGAGAATCAATACACTTGAGGAAATCATGTCTAATTGTGATAAGCTAAGCAAGAGAAGAAGTGATGCAAATCTCGTGGCGACTAAAATTATACAATGCTTAAATGATCTGCGCATCTTACACAATTCTAAATTAATTTCAAGAGGCACTTTAGAAGCTGAATTGGACTACAAAAACAAGCAATGGCAACAGAGTTTGATAACATCACTGATTTTACTATAGAACAAATTACCAAATGGCTAATTACTTTTGTTAAAAGCAATAATCATAACTTTGTCTCGGCTACCTAGATGCAAGAAGAAGTTAGGAAAATTGTCAAAGAGATATTGAATGAACATGTGAAAATGGAAATTACAGTTGCTCCTAGCAGGGATCACATTAAAACTATGGTGAATAGATTTGTTGAACAAATCATGAATTTACCACACACCTAACAAAATCAAAGTCACGACAAATTACTATATACAAATTATTGTTTTTCTTTGTAGATGCCTTTTTAAGCATTGCAATTTACAAAAGTGTAATGCCATATTCCATTAGAACAAACACATTTACTTTTCAGTTCTTCTTGCTACAATTTTGGCTCTATTCAACAATTTTGTCCTTTATGACTATTTTTTTAATATGATCTCGTATATACCTTAATTATGGATATGGTCATTGACATTTGAATTTGGATAGAATTGTTATTGAATCTAACCTTGTATCAATGTTATGATAATGTTTTCTATAAATTTTCGAACATATGCTTTGAGCTTTTCTATTATATTAAGTGTTGTGTTATTGGTTAAGATGAGATTGAACATTTGATAATAGTTATGGATCTTAGACATACATCTCTAAATAATAGAATGCTAGCACCATGTCTTCAGAACTGTACAAATTTCATTTCTCGGAATACAAAAATCCGAAGAAACTTTTCATTGTAGTTTCTTCGCAATGCTACATTTCGCACAATCAAAGATCGTTTTAATTATGCATAAGCTTATTAATTAGTTAATTATGTTTCCCACACACCCTTTCTATGTACAATGAAATAACTCTCGGTATTACAACTCTGATTCTATTGAGCTAATTTGATTTGCATGCCTATGTTTTGAATATGATCTAGTGTGTTGAATATGTATTATTTGAGTGTGACAAAAAATTTAATTAGCTGAACATGCTTTGACATATTCGTTATTTACAAATTGAACTACTGTAACTATTTTCCATTTAAAATTATCTAACTCTATATCGATTTTATGATAACGCCTTTTATATGTTTCTGAACATATGCTTTTAGACTTCATTTTATATCTAATGTTTTGTTATTGATTAAAATGAAAATGAACATTTGACAACCATTTTGGATCTGAGACATAGATCTCTGAAGAATACAATTGTTAATGGTAGGTTTTTAGAATTGAATAAATTTTGTTGTACATAATACGAAATGATGGATAAAGCTTTTATTGTGTTTAAGTGTACTAAAAATCCATATAATCTTTAAGCACTTCACACAATGTATTAGTGTTGCTTGTTCTACACCTTAATATAAGAACATTTATATAAGTCATAATATGATATAGATGTAAAATTAGAACTATTCAAAACATGCAAAAATAAATCTTCACTCGATAAACAAATATCATGATTAAGCATTCTTCACAATGCTTTAATGTGTAACTTTTTAATATTCAGTAATTCGTGGTCCAGAATGTTACTTTGTGTAGATGGGTAATACATACAAAAGTGTTAAAACAATGAATGAAGGTTCAAACGTATAAAATTCTCTCTCCACATCCCTTTACATCTACACAATGAAATCTTGAAAACTTCCTCTGCACAATTGATTGTTGAAAGTTTTGTTGAGCAAGAAATTTCTTCACGCAATCGATTTCTCGAACGACATGAAAATCATGCAGTGCCACCTGAGATAAGATCTGATTGTGTCAAGTTTTCTCCACACTCCATACAAATTTTAATCAATTAATTAGCTTTGTTGACTAATTTTGTGTCATGCCAAGAGCTTTCACCGTACAAAGAGATTTGTGCACAAAGATTTCATTGTGCACAGAGTTTTGTGCCAATAGAGATTATGTGCAGAGATCTTTGATTGTGCGGAGAAATTTCATCAACAATGAACTAAGATTCTGTTGCACTTATTTCTCTTTGCATATCCCTTTACTCTGCCATAATGGAGATATGCACTATTTAGTATTAATATATTACCAATGCTACACAAAGCGCGCAAGCTATACGATATTAACTCTCCTCTGAATTTGCATTTCCATTTCACATGAAGTTCATGGTGAAATATTTAGACTAGGAAGAAATGACCAATTATTTTTTTGCAAATTAATTGATTAAAGCTTGTGCTCTCATAATGAAATCTCTAAGATCTTCGCACAGTGAAATCTCTTTGCACAAGCATAATGCATATCTTTGTATTGTGAATATCATTATGTTTATTGTTATTCGCAATAACAGCAAAGCATGCAATGGACCCATATGATATTATTGGCAATATTTTAATAATAAATAACCCATATCTCCATATTTTGAATATCACTGATCAATTGAGTAAAGGTTGTGCGGAGTGTGGAAAAAATTTTGTACGATGAAAGCTACCCGCACAATGAAATCTCTTCACACAAAACTCTTTGCATGAGCACAAATTTCAGTGAACACCTCTCAGAGACCTGAGCACTCTAGCATAATCAAATTCTTCGGTGCTCATAACTTTGCTAATCAATTAATTAAAGGTTGTAATAAAATCTCTCTGCATAAAGCGCTATAGAGCGATGACTAACTATTGTTTAGAAAATTTTATGTGGAATATTGTGAATGGATGTAGCTCTAGCTAAAGACATGGAATTTATTGTTGAAATTGCTTCACGTATCCCATCTCTCAAACGACATGCAAATCAATTAATTAACTCATTTCATTGTGCATAAAGTTGTGTGCAAATATATTTCACTACATAGAGAGTTTTCACTATGCAAAAAGCTTTTGTTAGATTTCACTGTCCAGAGTACACAACCTTTAATCAATTAATTAGTGCTAAAGCTTTGTGCATAGAGCTTTCATTGAACGGATAGATCCTATAAACAATATTGTTTTCCGCACTAAAATCATAGAGATATCCATAAATTTAATATTAAAATATTACCAATACTACACGAAATGTGGAAGTTATGCGGAAATAGCTCTCCTCTGCATTCGTGTTGCAGTAGAAATGGGCAATTATCATTTACCAAATGAAAAATCCATACAATAAAACACTAATGTCTTCAAATCTCACTTTTGTACATGCATTCATAAATAAAGACAATTGGGACTAAGCCAATTTAAATAAGCATTTGCAAAATAAGTTGTGTGAAGCAAGTGTGTGGAGAAAGTGTGTGTGGAGAAAGTTATGCGGAGGAAGTGCGTGCAGACCAAACATGTGAGAAGGAAGCATGTGCAAAGATGATTGTAGGGATAAAGCATTTTCAAAAAACGATAAAACATAGACCCCACATTGCCCTAATCAAATAATTAGTGGTAGAGGTAAAGACTATGTTGCATTGCAACTATTCCTATTGTTATTATTATTTTATTTAACTTATTGTCTTCTAACATATACATTTAAATTATAAATACCTTCTACACACAATTAAATTCTATTATAATTTATTAATTCATATTTATGTAATTGAATCAATAAATTAATGTATGTTTTATATGATAATTACTTTTTATTATAATTTTATCATCAAGTTAATGTATGATCAATCTTGAAATTAAATTATATTAATTTAATATATAATAATTATTATTTAAAAGTTTTTGAATAATTTTTTCCCTTATTAATATTAATACCATTGTAATTGATTATAAATAATATTTTTCTTAACTAATTAAAAACATATACTATCATAATCATTATATATTTATAAATTTATATATTACAATTTGAATAAACCAAATGATTTTAATAAATAATAATTATCATTTCAAAATGCCTCAAATCAAAACTTAATTAATTAAAAAATATAAACCATCGTAAATTTATAAATAATAATAGTAAATTTTTTTCTTAATTATTATTTTTTGTAAGTTTGGTGGTTCCTTTCTATTAATTTCCGTAAATAAGGTAGGTTATGTCCATGAGGTAGGTGGTCTCAACCTATCCGGTGGGAAACCAGGTCTGTTGGCACCTATCTGCAAAATAAGTCATCCATAAACATAAAACTATAAGTTTGTCAGACCATGCCACATACATCTGAGAGTCTTTGTACGTACTATGCACTAGATAACTGTAAACATAAATGCTGATAACTTTATTACTATATAAAAACATTCAAAAAAGATCTGGGTGCACTGTCACTATTCATATTCACCAGAGTCGATTGGAGCAGGCTCCTTCACTGTAGAACCAGGAAGCTCCGAATGCAGAATGCACGGGATATGTTGCTCGATCCGGCTCATTCTTCCACTATGTTGTTGCAACTGAAACTATATTTTTTCCAATTCCTTCATAAACTCTTACTTCTCTGAATTTCCTCGAGGGGTTGCATGTTGGTATGGATGCGACTGTGCACGCTCGTCTTAAGGGTATTGTTCCATGGCCTTTGTAAGGATTCTTTTCATCATCCAAAATAGATGAATGGTTTGTTGATACTAGGTTACTCTCCCTCTCGTATAACCTAGGTCTAGTGCTACCTATTGCCACTCCTCTAGGTCCAACTCGAAATCTTCCTCTACCTGGCATATTTCCTCCTCCCACTCTGCAATTAGTGGCATTACCAAGTTCGATCTGCTAGCGTGGTAGGCTTGAGCTATTGCATCAATAATGCTCGATACCGCCTTGCATCCACAACCCTTCCTTATCACCTCGCTGGAAGATATAGGCAGGTATCCCGAGGCCAGGGCAACCTTCCTTTGCCTCCCACAACCTCTGTTTCCCCCTCCATTGTTTCTTACCCCCTTTGCTCGAGCCATGCTTCTTCCTCGGTCAGTCAAATTCTCTTCTCCTCCCTGCTCTTTGAACTTTACTCTTGCCCAAGGCCATGGGATGTAACTCAATGCGACTAGTGGTCTCGTCCCTCCGACAAACCTGCTACAAAGCCAAAGAATACCAAACAAGTAAGAATCTCCTTCCATTGTCTGCTATGGACTGAATACCAACACAGGATTCTTGTGTCCTTGTGATTACCAACCTTCCCCTACCCAATGTTGAATTGGACCGAACATAATGGATCCATACCAACAAAATTTAAATTAATCGGCCAAGTACTTTTATTATGACTGAAGTGGATTACAAGTTTTTTGTGGGGCTGAGTCCCTCTCGCCCTAAACCCTCTACATAGAAACCCCTTATTGGGTGTTTGGGCTCTGGAATTTGGACCCGAATTGAGTAGGGTCAATTTCCCTTTCTCCTCAGAATCCCAAACCCTCCCCCCATCTCTAAAATGATTGTCAATCACACCAAGGAGCCCAACCTAGAGAAAATTCCTCCAGAGTCTCAGTCTAACTCTGCAGAACCCCCTTTGTCCACTCTGCCAGCCCCATTGGAGGGCGGCGATCATCTTCCCTCCTTTTGAATCCCCCTTCGAGACAAGTAAATCCCAAATTTCACATACGTCGGGACAAGCAATACAATTTCCATTGGCCCTCCTAGGTACCAAACGAGGTCGTGCCACTGACTACTCAAAAACCCATTACCCCCTAGTCCTGACACAGGTAAGTTCTCCTCATAGGTTTGCCTACTCATCTCCATTTTAACTGAATTTGCAGGGTTCAAACTGAATACATACCAAAGAGCGCTTCCAAGTTTTGTAGATGACGTCTTCCTTCGACCGCAAGAGACCCCCAAGACTGTGATCACCCAGACAACATTCCACCACCACACTACCTTTCTTGCCCACATTGCTCGCATATACTTTTTAAATGAACCTATCCCCACTCCAAATGGCCTTAACTCCTCCCAGCTCGCTTGCATTAACTCCCACATGCTTGTCACCACCTTTCCAATTGTTGGTTGCATGCGGAGGGTGGCGGGGATATTACTCCTTGCCTTCATGGCCTCATACATCCCATTAATTATGGCTCGCACCCCGATGTGGGCTTTCTTAATTAATTAAAATCATATATTATCTTAATTATTTTATAATTGATATAGTATTTAATGTTTTGGAGTGAAGTTTACTACTTCAAAAATAGGCGATTAAATCAAAGATCATCATTAGTTATACTAATTTATTATAGGGGAGAGCGGATCATAACCAAAATTGTACCATTCGAAGGGACATAAGGGACAGTTGGAAACTAATGGAACTAACATCAAACAAGCCTATACCAAGATATTGACCTATTTGGCCATACACATAGTTAATTACAAAAATCAATAGGAGATAAGCAATAATATTAAAATTACCAGCTTCCCCCAAAAATCACGCGAGAAGGAAGGTGGTCTCTTGAATTAATTCTAGATGGGGTGAATTGCAAAAAAAAACATAGAAGGAAGATGCCAAACATTAGAATAGTAGTTACCTAAATGAGACAAGAAGATACTTCACCTTAATTTCCTAAGGCACACAGTAAGATGTCATTTTTATTCCAGCTTCCTCGTCTGAGATATAGGTAATTTACATTCCAGGCATATCCTAAGGTGGCTCTCGAAATTAGCTTGCCTTATAGAAGTAGAATATATCAAACTTAAACCCCTCCCATTGACAATAGACGTAATTCTTCCTTGGCACAACATCCTTAGGTGAGGAGTGTCGTTTCACTATGAAATTTTCCCAAGGTTTGCTCATTCCTCTTTCCCTTAAAACCTCATAGCCAACCTCAATTTTCCCTGCAAACCATATTGTCTCTCATTCACTCTAACCTACAAAATCCCACATTCGATTACCACGAGCATATAAAGTGTTATTGCCACCCTCATCACACACGGAGTGCGCCCTTCATCATCAACTCAACGTCCTTTCATCTTGCTTAAGGATGAGGGAATTAATACATACTACAAATTTATTACATTTGTCGAGGATGTGTTGCTACGCCCCCTACCTATTTGGTCAGGTAGAGTAATGGTCACGTCGTCCCCCTCCCTCACTAGTCACCCCATCTAGGGATATTATTTAATATATTATTAAATTTATGTTTTATTTAATCTGATATATCAAAATCGAATTTAATAAATAATAAGTATCATTTCAAACGTTTCATATCAATACCTTATCAATCTTTGAAAAAAAAAATACCTAATCAAATATTTTTTAATAAATTAAAGCATATAACTTATCATTCTATTATAATTTATTATTAAAATATGTGTAATTAATTTTATAAATTAAAATTAATTTTACAACACAATAATTATTATTTTAAAAGTTGTCTATATCAAACATTTTGTTTATTAAATTTCATTAATTAATTAAAAGCATATACCACCATCTCCCCGATGGGGGATGCCCTAGATGACAATGGAAGAAGACATTGACATGAAAGGTACTAACAAGAGTATGGGAGGAGTGATGGGGTTAGGGTTACTTCGTTGTTTTCGTCCGTAGGTTTCAGGGTTTGCAGTACGCATTTACCAATCGCCCCCGTAACTACTACTCCCCCTGCTACTTCTCGTTCACCTTCTTACCTCAGCTATTAACGAGCAAGACCTCCAATTAGGCGTTTATCTTGGGCGGTTTGGTCCTTCCCACCAACACCCCTTGTTTTCCTGTTTTGCATCGAACCTGCAGGCAGCTGTTAGCCAGCAGTTTCAACAATTATGGAAGACCTTTTAGACTATTCTACAGACCCTTTGGAGGATGTGCCCATTTGGATTCATCCCAGGACCACACCGAAAGGATTTTTCACCTTTGACAATGAACTCTCTAGTGAATTAGAAGCCCTTCCCTCCATTTCAAGCTCTCACATTCCATCTATCTTGCTGACCGAAGACGCTCCCGTGATCCCTGATTACATATCTCAACCGATCTCACCGAATTCCCTGGCATTTGTTGAGCCTTTGAATATCCCAGGTCTGCAAACCCTAGGGGTGGTTCCTGGTTTGAATCCCCCTTCATCTGGAATTTGCAAAACCTCGACAGTCCACCATTTGGATTTTGCTTCATAGGTTCCCGACTCATCTGCCCCTTTGTCCTCCGTGACTCCTCCACTAGGTAATTTCACAGGTATTGGCTCCATTCCAGGCTTTTTTGCCTCCATTCTATCATCTGCAGCTAGGGTAACACCTTCTTCGGCGGTTGCACATCCATTTGAGGTACCTGAAGTTTTGGCCACCAGATTCAGTGGGGGTTCTAAGAGAAAACGGTGCCTAAAGCTCTGGAACTACAAGGTATTCCTCAAACTCTCAGTGGACACACAGTTATTGGATTCAATGGACTCTGCGGAGAAAGTTCTTGTTGGCTAGGTCTGCGGTAGGCATTTTAGTGTGGAGCAGCTTCAAATATGGATAGTAGAGGTTTGGGGCCATCTTCTAAAGGACCCCCCTAGGGTTCAAACCTTTGTTAAATGTTGGTTTGCGCTACGGTTCAGTTGTTTGGCTCTCACCAACTGGGTACTTTCTACAATATGGCACATCGACCTAGCTCATGTTCTACTTAAGAGGTGGATGCCGATGTTTGACCCTAAGCTTGAAAGGGTATATGTTGGACCTATTTGGGTACGTCTCCCGGGGCTTCCCTTTCATCTCTAGACGGAGGATATCTTCAAGCGAATTGGGAATGCAATTGGAACCTACCTCACCTTTGATGCCTCCTTTCAGACTACGAGGCATATGGCCTATGCCAGGATTCTGGTTCACCTGGATCTCACTGATGGCCTTCTGGAACATATAAACATCCAATGGAGGAATGTATCAAAGCGACAGATTTTGGGCTATGAGGGCGTCCCTTTTAGATGCAGGAGATGCCACAAGGTGGGGCATCTTTTGAAAGATTGCCCCCTTAATGGTGGGACATTTAGAAAGACTCCGAGATAGGAGCCATTGACAGAGGAGGAACCTGTACAGGAGGAACAGCCTCGAAATTCTTAGGAACAACCTCGAAATGCAGCATCCTCAGTAAGGAAGACTGATGCACAGTCAATCCCAGAGGAATTAGCTTCGGCTCCTATATAGTTTACCCTGAAGAAGCATGGCAGCCCTCCCCACCGACCTCATCCCCCACCACCTAAGCGTGCCATGAAGGCCTCTAGAGACTCCAATACCTCGAGTAAGAGCATCCCTCTCACTTTTTCCTCTCTTTGTTGCACAAATATTCATGATATCTTATCATCTAATCTTTCTTCGGGTATGGTTTTGGATACTTCCTCTGTTTCCTCTGCTCAGATTATTTGTGACTTTTCTCCCTCACATCCTATCATTTCACCCACACCTCCCACTCTATCGAGTCCCCCCCCCCCTCCTCCACCTACATCCTCCCTACTTGCCCTCCAGCACCTGGGTACCTGACCCGCTCAAAAGCCAAGAGACAAGCTTGTCAACCTCGACATCATCCCCTCCCCCCCCCCGCATAAACTCCATCGAGTTCGACCCTCCTCTCTCACTATTGCACAATCACAGGAAGGAGATGAAATCACATTGGGTAAACAATCCACAATTCCTGGGGTCCTTAGAGCTAGAGAAACCCCCTCTGAACCCCCACCATGAAATTTTTCTCCTTCAATTGTCGAGGGCTTGCTAGGCCTAATAAAAAATTAGCACTCTGACAGTTAGTCAATATCGACTCACTTGACCTCATCTTTTTACAAGAGACACTTGGCCCTGCTGCAGACATTACACTATCCCTTGAGCATATGTTACCTGGGTGGAAATTTACTAGTCTGGATGCACATGGGAGATCTGGGAGTATAGCCTTGGGATACAACTCCCATTCCATAAAATTGCTTAATTGTTGGGGAGGGGCCAGACATATTGGAGCCGATATTCATTCTGCGGACCTGGGCATGATATTTAGAATATACAACATATATGGGTCGTGTCAAAACAAACCTAATTTTTGGGAATATCTCCTGGGTTTGGATTTTTTATTTTTTGTTGATCATATGACACTTGGAGGGGATCTAAATTTCTCCATTGGCCACTCAAAGTCCTGGGGCCATCGAGCACAAAGAGATTCTCTCTCTGACTACTTCTCTGCCACTCTGGATTATCATCATCTGATTGACATCCCTTTAGCCAAGATTCAATCCACCTGGAGAAATAATCGGACTGGGGAGAATGGTCTAGCGCACAGACTAGACCGATACTTAGTTAAAGAGAATGTACTTGATTTGGGATTCTGCATCAGACAATGGGTCGGATAACGGGGGGGGGGTCTTTGACCACCTCCCTATCTACATGGAAATCGGAGACTGAACAAAGCCCAGGGGACCATATAAATTCTACTCAGCCTGACTCAGGGAAGCCTCTTATGTCAGCATGGTTACAGATTACTGGAAAGCAAATCCACCTGGGGCAGGGGGAAATTTCACTAATGGCTTTATACACAACCTTACAATGCTGAAGAAAATTTCCAAGCAATGGGCACACAACAAGAGGACTCAGGATGATCTCTCTCTGAGACAAATTGAATCCAAGCTGTTTGAATTTGAAAATGTACATGGTGGATTATACATCTGAACATAAGGAGAGGATTACATCCCTATACACTGCTAGAGGTAAAATCCTTAAAGACTGTGAAGAAGTCTGGAGGCTGAGAAGCAGGGCAATTTGGATGTAGGATGGGGACGCTAATACCAAATTCTATCATAAGTTCGCCAATGGTAGGAAGGTGATAAATACTATTTGGCAGCTACAGAATGAAGAGGGACAAGTTGCAAACACTTTTCCGCAACTAGCCTCTCTAACTACCTCTCATTTCAAAAGAGCATATAGTGCCCCTCGAGAAGCAAATATGGCCGACATCATTAGAGTTGCTCAACAATTCCCACGGTTTGTGGAGCAAGAAGAGGGAAGAGAACTGATAAAAGAGGTTACCATGGAAGAGCTGGAGGCCACATTAAAATGGTTTAGAAAAGACAAAAGCCCTGGATCTGATGGTTGGACTATTGAGTTCTACCTGGATTTTTTTTACATCATTGGTGCAGATCTGCTGCATGTTATTGAGGACTCCAGAATCAGTGGACATATTATGGCATCCATCACCTCTACCTTCATCACGCTTATTCCTAAATCTGATAATTCAACCTCTTTTGACGAGAATCACCCTATCTCTCTATGCAACTGCATATACAAGATTATTGCTAAAATCATTGCCAATTGGATGTGGCCTATTCTTTCCAATCACATCTCCCCGGAACAATTTGCCTTCCTCCAAGACAGACATATTCATGAGGTTGTTGGCACTACATAGGAAGTGTTACACACTCTACACACCAGGAAATGCAAAGGTATGATCCTGAAAGTAGATTTATCTAAGGCTTTTGACAAAATAAATTGGTTATATGTTAGAATGATTTTAACCCATCTGGGGTTTCCCTTCATTTACATCAAATGGATCACGAGTTGTATCACTAACATTCCATTTAGCTTCTTGGTCAATGGGAGTGCATCCCCTTTTTTCTCTCAGAAAGAGGATTAAGGCAGGGTTGTCCACTTTCACCATTACTTTTCCTCCTTGTCATGGAGGGGCTTAGCAGGACTATAAAGGATGAACACAGAAGAGGCAGGCTACAGGGTATCAAGATAACCGATGATTGCATGCTCACACATCTACTTTATGTGGATGATGTCTAGATATTTCTCAATGGAAGCATTGGTGATCTGACCAACATCAGAGCCACATTTTCCTTATTTCTGACGGCTACTGGTATGCTAATAAATGATAATAAAGCAACGCTGATAACGGCAGCATGCACTCAGCATGAAATACAATTTTCACTTCATCACTTCCAGTTCACACAGTTGGGTCTTGCAGAAGGCTTGAAATATCTAGGGTATAAGTTAAAGCCCTTGGGCTACAAGATAGCATACTAGACCTGGCTTATAGCTAAGATGGAGAAAAGACTCAACATCTGGTACCTCAAATATCTTTCTCGTGTTGGCCGTCTTACTCTCATTAAGAGTCTATTGGAAGCCACACCTGTTTACTGGATGTCCCTGGCTTGGATTCCTAGAGGTATTCTTACCAGGATACAAGCCCTTTGCTGCAGATTTTTATGGAAGGGAAGCACGATGGGCAAGATATTTGCATGGGTCAAATGGGATGCCCTCAATCTACCTAAAAAGTGGGGGGATGGGGGTTAAAAAAACTTGATGATTTCTCCTCCACGTTGGTTGCAAAGCTCAGGTGGCATCTGATCACAGCGGACAGCCTTTGGTCGAGAGTGACAAAATCAAAATAATTCGCCCCATTATAGATCTTGGATTGGATTAGGAGAACTATTAGAAGCACTATTGGGATTTCGACTATTTGGAAGGCAGTAATCAAGGCATTGGATCCTATCAAGGAAAGACTCACTTGGAGAATCCACTCGGGACACAGGGTGCAAGTTGGAATTGACCCGTGGATCGGGTGCAGAAACACTCACAGACTGCCATTAGATCTCCTACAACATCTACAGAATCATAATGTTACACACATAGCTCATATAGCTGATGGAGAAAACTCCACATTTCTACATCAGGCCTGGAAAACTGCTCTTCAATTAAACATACCTCCTCAATGGAACCAGCTCTGGGAGGACTATACTCAGGCACTTTCTGAAGCACATATCCACATAACTGATGGAGAAGATGAGATCATTTGGGCCCTCTCAAAATCAGGCAGATTTCCCCCTAAAGATGGATATAGGGTGTTGTCTAATGCGAGGAAACCACAGACCATAGAAGCATGGTGGAAACATATCTAGAAGCTGAAGGCACCCCCCAGAGCTAGGCTGCTCATGTGGTGTATCCTGAAAAATAATATCCCTACTGGTGATAATCTCCTTAAGCGCGCACATTACAGACCACACTGGTGCTACCTTTGCAAATGTGAAAATGAATCTGTTAATCACCTGTTCCTCGATTGTGCAAAAGCCCGTAGACTAGGGGTATTGGTTATCTCTGTTGTCTCCCCCCCTTGCAACTGGACTATTGTATCTATCATTGTGGCCTGGAATATCTGGTATACCTCTGTCTCCTCCCCCAAGCTGCGTAATCTTCCCTTACTGATTTGTTGGGCCATCTGGATCACCCGCAATAACCTTATATTCCTGAACTCACCTCCTCGCTAGCCTATCATTGTGGCCAAGGTACTGGCAGATTTTACTCTTATCCTAAGCGACCCTCCTCCCCCGAGGCCCAGAAGTATCATTAGTGAACATATTGATCACAACATGCCTTGGGCATATTTCAATGGGGCCACACATGAGAATGGTTGTGGGGGGGGGGGGCGCATCTTACATATCTCTTCTCATCATTCATATAGCATGCTCTTGGGATTCAGAAGAGGCACAGATAATTTCGCAGAGTTATCAGCAGCAAAATACTTTATTCAATTTGCTTTGGAGAAAAATTGTAGAGACTTACAATTATATTGGGATTCCAAAATTATTTGTGACTGGTTGAATAGAACCGCTAGATTCTCTACTTACTCATTGAGTCATATTCTGGATGAGACTCTGAGATTGATTTCTTACTTTGACTCTTTTACTTGCAAACACATTTACAGGGAGCAACACAGCTGCTGGCTGCCTTTCCAAAGAAATTGCGCTCTAGGAGTCGGGCATCTGGATGATCCGGGAACTGCTTGATGGAGCACACTATCAGTACTACCATCGGCCTTTATGGACATCATTGCATAAATTTATAGGGCATATGGTTTTTTAATTTTGTATATATTTATAGCCTGTTTGACAGTTCAGTTCTTATATATTTTTTGATTATCTCTCAATATATATTGGATATTGTTACCTCCCTGCGTGGATCAAGGTAACAATCTTTTTTTAACTCTAGTTCTTTTGATGATGATAGTCATGTCATAGATATGATCCAAATATGCATATGCATCTACAAAATGTAATTTCTCTTCATTAATGAAATTATGATTTTTCCTAGGGGAAAAAATCCCCCCGATGGGGGTACGAAACACTACAATCACTCTTATGCATGGACGATGATTTCAGACACCTGGTCGCCGGTGCAGGGATCATCCTCCCTGTCCTCTCATGGTGATCTTAATATGGGTAACGTTAATGTTGGGCATGTGAATTCCCCATTATCTTCGTTAGGAGAGGGAGCAGGCGATCGTCGAGGGCATATGGAGGGTGGCACACCTCTGTTATGGCATGCACCCTTGTTATTTTGGCAGTTTGTTGGATGATGCTTAAGCTTGGATAGCAGTGTCAACCTCTACATTTGGCATCTTACCATGGATTGGAGGCACTTTTGTCATCGGTGCCCCCTCCCCAGCGTAAGGGTAACTGAATTGGTTGCTTTATTTTCTTATTTGTGGCCTCCAGATTCTTTGAGAGGGATAAGGGTTCGATGCATAGTAATTAGGTCAACTGCGAACTTTGTTGTGGGTGGTTGAGTATACGAGCTTTTGGCTCTCCTCTATATCTGCAGGGTATAAGGTTTCCTCTTCTGACCGAATCTCCCTTGGGGTTCTATACTTGTAAAGATCTCCTGTGGTGGTGGGGTGTCTGCTCTCAGGGCTTATGGTCAGTGTTTTGTCTCTGAGGGGCTGGAGGCTACGAGTTGGTGGTTAATTGTTTCATCACTGGACTAGATTCTTGGTGTCTAGCATCTTCCTTGGTTGGACTGATTAATGCTTTTTTCAGTGTGGTTGGGGAGTTTCCCTGTAGTCATAATTTGGGTGTGGGTTAGTAATTGCTTGCTCATTTTGCCTTTTCCTAGAGTCATTGACCTTGCTACGATGCATCCGGAGTCACACAACACTCGTTCCCTCCCCCCAACTAAGAAAATTTTGGCCAGTTCGAGTAGTCGAGGATATCACTTGCAGGTGGCAATGGCGACAAAGGCGTCTCCAATCTTTGGTCGAGGTGGTCACGCCGCTGGTAGAGTGGGTCAGGCTTTTTGTTAAGTTATGGTATGTTCTATGCTTATAACGATTTACTTCTTTTTCTTAGTATATTCCACAGATTAGCAATCACATGTACATAAAGTAAAGTGCAGATAGAACATTAAACGATCGAGAGAAAACAAGCCAAGACAAGAGACACAAGATGTGGCGACTGGCCAAGGACAAACCCCATAATGTGTGGGGAAACCCTTTGATCAAATCTTCTTTTATCTTCAATAATTCAGTAGAGATAAATAGTACAATAAATCTGATTTATATCAACACTAGCAAACCCTAGATCAGCAGCATCAACATTAGCAGCTTCATCATCAAAACTAGGGCAGTCGATATCTCACAAACTGACCGTCGAATTGGCTTGATTCCACCACAAAAAGTTGCAGCCTTCGAAGGAGGTTTAGATGAACCTATAGCGCAGTTCAGATGAGGAGATATTCTAGTCCACACAGGTCAAACTTCACTTCTGCAGTTGCAGCTTCAGTTTCAGTAGCTTCCTTCAAACTAGGGCAGTCGATATCTCGCAAGCCGTCTGTCGAATCAACTTGATTCCACCACCAAAAGTTGCAGCATTCATAGAAGGTTCAAATGAACCTACAGCGTAGTTCACATAAGGAAATCTTATCGTCCACACAGGACAAACTTCAGTTCTGCAATTGCAGCTTCAGTTTCAACAACTTCCTTCAAACTAGGGCAGTCGATATCTTCCAAACCGTCCATCTGATCAACTTGCTTCAACCACAAAAAGTTGCAACCTTCAAAGGAGGTTCAGATGAACCTATAGCACATATTAGAAGTGGAGGTTTGATGGTCCACGTTGTTCAATGTTTAGATCTGCAGTTGCAGCTTCAGTTTCAGCAACTTCCGACTTCACATGTGTCAGATAGAGAGACCCTTTTCTGCGCAGTAGAGAAGAGACTCTTTTCTGTGTAGTAGAGAGAGAGAGATGTGATGAGATCAGTGAGTGCAAATGAGGAAAATTCCTCCTATATTTATACACAAATGTTGATGTTTGAATAGATGCGGTTGTTGGGCTTCTAAGCCTACATGAGTTGTAGGTTGGCTTGATAATAATTCCATAATCAAAATAAATTCATATCTCCATGAATACTTATCGGAATCGGATGATATTTATATCAATCCTACACCTCTCGATGAGAGGAATCTAATAAAAATATTATTAGCCATGAATAAGATGATCCACATGAAGTTTGGCCATAGTTTCCAATTTTAACACTCCCTCTCAACTAGGGAGAACTTCATTTGCAATCTATCTGTATGTCGCTACTATTCATCCATCAAATGCACTGCCCTGTATAGCATGACTCTTGCCTTGCTCTGCTCTATTCTGCATGTTCTGCTTTGTCTTGTTCTACCCTGTACTGATCTGTACTGCTCTGCTATGTTCTACTCTACTCTACTTTGTTTTGTTCTGCTCTGCTTTTGTTCGAACTATGAAGAAGAAGAAATGATCGAGGATGTACCACTGGTCCCAGACCAGTCTCAACCAACCCGAAGTCAGCGTCATAGTGAATACAACTCCTACCACTAGTCCCAGATAAGTAACATCCTCCACTAACTCAAAGTTAGTCTCAGAGTGCGTACCACTGGTCCCAGACCAGTAACAACCAACCCGAAGTCAGTGTCAGAGAATGTACCACTCCTACCACTAGTCCTAGATCAATGGAGATCATCCTAGTGTAGGGAGTATGGTAGATACAGCGATGTGTCCATCGGTACTACTATGGTCCCTAAATTTATTTCCTTGCTCATTGATCAGATGAGAGGTACTTCCCATGAGTCCCAGACTGCATGGGTAGGATGCCTCGACAGGAGAACTAATCAATCCTATCCTCACAAGAGAACACGTCAATCCTGCTACAATCGCCATGGAGAACACATCAATACAGGCCTCACAGGAGAACACATCAATCCTGCTACAATCGCCATGGAGAACGCATCAATTCAGGCCTCACGGAAGAACACATCAATCCTGCTACAATCGCCATGGAGAACACATCAATCCAGGCCTCACAGGAGAACACATCAATCCTGCTACAATCGCCATGGAGAACACATCAATCCAAGCCTCACAGGAGAACACATCAATCCTGCTACAATCACCATGGAGAACACATCAATCCTGCTGCAATCACCATGGAGAACACATCAATCCAGGCCTCACAGGAAAACACATCAATCCTACTACAATCGCCATGGAGAACACATCAATTCAAGCCTCAAAGGAGAACACATCAATCCTACTACAATCGCCATGGAGAACACATCAATCCTACTACACAGGAGAGTGAATCATCTTGTCCCACAAGACAGCGAATCATCTTGTTCCAGTGCGCACCACCAGGGGAGGGTGAGTCACCCTGTGGTCGTATGTTGCTCCAGTAAGAATCACAAGCCCTCAGAGCTCCCATAGCTCAATGTATGCAACATGCAAGACCCTTATACAAGGGTTTCTTGATGACTCCAAGTCGTTTGGGAAAATCACAGATTAGATCTTTCCTCGGGGCTTTAACAAGGTGTATCAACCTGTACATCATCTTAATGCGATGGAGCCTCCTTGCTCATCGACTTACCATATCCCAGATGATGTCTATCTACTGGAGCAATCGACGAATATGAGATTCCTCAATAATTGAATCCCACCTCTGGTTGTTACAGAGAATCACAGTGGTATGTGTTCAAATAGCTCACTGAAGAGCTTCCCCAACTAGGTAGCTTTATATGAGATCATACTCGTAGATATGTATCTGGTCTTAGTGGTGCTTATGGCAACCGACTTCTGCTTCCTGCTCATCCATTATATCATAGCAGAATCCAAAGAGAAACAACACTAAAAAGTGCTCTAGTGATCCTCCACACTACTTGCCTAATCAACATTCGAATAATTATGCAGTTTCATATTTCTAGCAGTGTATCTCAATCCATGAGAGATTGTGTCCTGAAGACATATCAGAAGATTGTTGGCACCAATCTAGTGAGGCTCAACCAAATATGAGCTCACAATGCTAACTGCAAAACATATGTTATGATGGAGGTTCACCAAGAAAATCAACGCAAATGAGTTTTTGAATCTCAGAGACATTTCCCAAATCTGGTCCAACATCACTACCATATAACTTATGAAAGTTAAGATACTCGAGGTATTCACAGGCTTGCAGTCCATCATACCAAATATTTTCAGAATCTTCACCACATATTTTCCTTGAGATAGGAAAATTTCCCTTGGGTTCTGCCACACTTCAAGTCCTTGGTTCTTCATTTCAAATGCAGAAGTCAACTCCCTCTTACATTTGTGAATGAGAGGGTATGTACTTGTTAGAAAGAGGTCATCCACATACAACACTAGTATGAGAGGCTTGTCTTCTTCAACCTTAAGATAAAGGTTGGGATCGGCTTCACTCCTAGTGAATCCCAGCTTCATCAAGTAGCTATCGATCCTCTCATACCATGCTTGGGGTGCTTGCTTCAGCCCATAGCGAGCCTTCTTCAACCTGCATACATGAGATTTTCAATCATAAATCTCAAATCCTTCAGGTTGCTCCACATATACCTCTTCTTTGATCGAACCGTACAAGAACGCGGTCTTGGCATCCATCTGATGTAGGTTCCATCCTTGTGAAGCCACAAGGGCTATGATCAAGCGGATGGTCGTATATCTAGCAAGAGGTGCAAATATCACATCATAGTCTATACCTTCCTTCTAGGAGAAACCACGATCAACAAAACGAGCCTTATACTATTTTGTACTTCCCTCTTCTGCAGCTTTATCTTGTAAGGCCATTTTGAAGTAACAATTGTCTTGTCCTGGGGTTTGGGAAATACTTCCCAGACATCATTCTCCATAATGGTGATAGCATCCTTCCATAATTGATGCTTGACGGCATCTGAGAATGATGAAGGCTCATTTTGCATGATTGCGCTCATACTGGTCAAGCATCCCTGATACCTGTTAGGTTTCTTACTTTCACGAAAGGTTCCTCGGGGTGTAGCATGTCCTTCAGCATCATCGAGTACCCCCCCAAGCCATGAAGGCCTCTTCCTAGAAGAGGAAGGCTCAGGTGGATAAATAGGATCCATGGGTTCCTCCACATCAGGCATTGTTACATCATCTACCCATAGGGACAGCTTCCACAATCGTACGGTTCTTCCTTTCTGCCACACCATTCTGCTGAGGAGTATGTGGTGTAGTAGTCTCCCTCTTAATACTAGCCTCAAATATGCCTGAGTGAACCAATTGTAATATATAGGAGGTCTTTCTTTGGCTTGAGGGGAATGGTCCCCTTTTGAGCTTTCCTTCGGCACATCCTAGACATACACCTTCTTTCTCTACTTGGAATTCAGACATCCCTATCACCATTTGTCTTACACCGAGTAGAGCTTTATAATGAATAGGGGGCAAACCTTCGATGCCAAAGTTCGAACTGAAGAGATGTGTCATAAGACATGACACCTAGCAGACTTCCATCGACCTGATATAATGAATCAACACGAAACCCAAGAGTAAAGGCATCTTTAACATTATTTTTCCATATACGTACCTTGCCATCGCTGAAGGTTACCTTGTTGCCTTTGTCTTCCATTGCCGAGATGGACACCAGGTTCTTTTTGAGGTCAGGTGCATTTAATACATCCTGGAATTTCTAGCCTTATTGAATGATTTTCCTCTTCATTTATTTCCAACACTCCTTTTACCTCTGTTATTAGATTTTCCATTCCTTTGATTGCCATGGGAGGGATTTTAATCATCGTCACAGTGAGAGTCCTTTCTATCAGAGCATTCCCTTGCATAGTGACCTGCTTTATTGCAAATGTAACATTGTCCTTTTCTTCCACCCTTAGGTCCAACCTTTTCTTTTGATTTAGTCCCGGAATTATTTCTTTTCTTAGAATGAGAAGAAAAGGCAGTAGGAGGACCTTTAGGCATGGGCATTTCTTGCTCTTCTACCCTTGTTTCTTCTTGAATGCATCTAGCCATTAATCCCTCGAAACCAGGAATTATACTATTGTTCAGAAGAGTAGTCCTGAACACATACCATTCGGATGGTAATCCTCCAAGAGTCGTGAGTTCCATTTCTCTGTCAGTAATAGTCTCCCCAATAGATAGGAGATCGTTCTTGATCTCGGTGATTCTTAAGAAGTATGCTTGCATACTCTCATCTTTATCATTCTTGATTTCCCTCAGCCTATTTATAAGAAACAAAACTTGATTTGCATCATTAACTTTAAATAAACTCACCAGTCTATCGTAGATTTCCTTAGAGGTGTCCAGTTTAGAGATGTAGGCCACCAAGTGCTTGTCAATAGAGTCCCGGACGATCTTCTTTGTTTTTACTTCTCCGTTTTTCCATTTGTTTCAGGCAGCAGTGGATGCATTTGATGGAGGCTCAACAATATTGCCTCTTACATGATCCAACACTCCTTGATCTTCTAGGGTTAGATCAATAGACATCTTCCATCCGTGATAGTCAACTTTCTCATGAAGCTTGTCTTCAACAGGAAAGAGTGTTAAGGACCCCATAGTTCTTTTAGGATAGCCTTGCCAATCTTCTCTTTGGTGATTGCTCTTGCTCTTGCTCGGGCTTTGTCTTCACTTCATATCTGATTCCATGTTAAGTTATGATATGTTCTATTCTTATAACAGTTTACTTCTTTTTCCTATTACATTCCACAGATTAGCAATCACATGTACATAAAGTAAAGTGCAGATAGAACATTAAACGATCGACAGAAAACAAGCCAAGATAAGAGACACAAGATGTGGCGGCTAGCCATGGACAAACCCCACAATGTGTGGGGAAACCCTTTGACAAAATATTATTTTATCTTCAATAATTCAGCAGAGAGAAATAGTACAATAAATCTGATTTATATCAGCAGTAGCAAACCTTAGATCAGCAGCATCAACATTAGCGGCTTCATCATCAAAACTAGGGCAGTCAATATCTCACAAACCAACCGTCGGATCGGCTTGATTCCAGCACCAAAAGTTGCAGCCTTCAGAGGAGGTTCAGATGAACCTACAGTGCAGTTCAAATGAGGAAATCTTCTGGTCCATGCAAGTCAAACTTCACTTCTGCAGTTGCAACTTCAGTTTCAGCAGCTTCCTTCAAACTAGGGTAGTCGATATCTCGCAAACCGTCCATCGGATCGACTTGATTCCACCACCAAAAGTTGCAGCCTTTAGAGGAGGTTCAGATGAACCTACAATGTAGTTCAGATGAGGAGATGTTTTGGTCCACGCAGGTCAAACTTCACTTCTATAGTTGCAGCTTGAATTTCAGCAGCTTCCTTCAAACTAAGGCAGTCGATATCTCGCAAACCGTCTGTCGAATCGACTTGATTCCACCACAAAAAGTTGCAGCCTTCAGAGGAAGTTCAGATGAACCTACAGTTAAGATCAGAAGAGGAGGTTTGATGTTCCACACTAGTCAAAGTTTGGATCTGCAGTTGCAGCTTCAGTTTGAGTAGCTTCTGACTTCACATGTGAGAGAGAGAGAGAGATGTGATGAGATGAGCGAGTGCAAATGAGGAAAAGTCCTCCTGTATTTATACACAACTGTTGATGTTTGAATAGATGCGATTGTTGGGCTTCTGAGCCTACATGAGTTGTAGGTCAGCTTGATAATAATTCCATAATCAAAATAAATTCATATCTCCATGAATACTTATCGGAATCGGATGATATTTAGATCAATCCTACACCTTTCGACGAGAGGAATCTAATAAAAATATTATTAGCCATGAATAAGATGACCCACATGAAGTTTGACCCTAGTTGCCAATTTTAACACTTTTTTCGGGGCTGTGGTGGTTCGTTGGATGGTTGTACGGGGAGCACCCAGCGAACTCCAAAGAGGGATGGGGGGGGCAGTGAAGGGACACAGGAAACCGAGGGAAAGAAATATGGCCCAAACTTGAAGTAATGGTGGAATGTCATTGTTGTTTGGATAATTGTCAGGATTTGACCCAGTCTATACTGGACCACCTGGAAACCTCTGAGAGGGTGCGGCAGGAAAAACATGTAGCGCTCACTGTTATGTTGAACAAGATGCATTACTTCTAGTGTCATGTTTGAGAACAGGTAGTGGTGGTATGGCGCGGTCAGAATTTGTTAACAAAGAAGGTCGAGAAGCTGGAGTCATGGATGGTGCACTTCGAAGAGCATGTACAATGCTTCTTCTACCCTTTTCCTCCTACAGGAACTGCTCCAGAAAATCTTGCTTCTATTACTTTAGATGACTAAACATGGTTACAGGTGTTTTACTTGTTTTATATGTTTTCTAGTGCTTTTGGCCTCCTAAGTTGTGAACTATGTCTCTAGCTGGTTTTTTGTTTCTTTGTCATATGCTGATCACAATAGTCAACAAATCTAGTCGGGGTGAGACTACCTACATTTTGAAACTAATGTACTTATTTTTTTACGATCAAATAGAACTTTAATTTACAAAAGAAACATATACCACCATCATTTTATTATAATTTATCATTAAAATTTTATGTATTGGTAAATTCTATAAATTATAATATATATTAATATATAATAATATATTAATATTACATACTAATTATCATTTCAAAGTACATAGATGTGAAACACATGTTCAATATTTATTGTCTTTCCTTAAGTTGTAGTCTAACGAGACTGCTTTTTTGCCTTGAAAGTTATGGAAATTCCGCCATATTTTGATAAAATCTAGTAAAGATTTTTGTAAATCTAAGTTACTGTTGTTAAACTTCAAAATTTGTGTGCCCTAGACGTTTTTTATGGTGTTGAATCCATTTCCACCATCAAAAACAGGATTCAAACACTGCCTCTACAATCTTTTTTGAAATATTTTTGCCTGGATTCCGGCCATTTTCTATCTTCACGCAATTCCTCCACCTCCGTAGACGACTCCTTTCCTTCATTATTTAAAAGAATACACCCTTCAATGTTGCATTTCTTATCCCACCCTTCCATGTGCATTTCCATTTGACTTTGTCGTCCATATGCATTTCCATTTGACTTTGTCAAAAAAGAGTATAGCATAAGAATATACTATCCTTGTGAATTTCCACCTCACTCTTTGGAAGGGATTATAGAATATTCTTTCAGGTGTACTTGTTTTAAGGAAATTTTAGGCAATAGATTTGAAAAATAATGTGGTAATTTACTTTATAAAGAAGATGGTTTTTTTTGAATTGGGAAATATAATTTTGGGTGCAATTGTGATTTTTTTTATTATATTGTTTTTGTTTTTAATAAAATAAAATTAATCTTTGATTAGTTTTGAAATTTCTAAATAAATTTTATAAAATTCATTAAATTAATATTTGAAAATCTTTTTTTTTTTTTTACTTCAATGTTTTGAATTTATAGATAAATTTTATGAAGTTCATTTAAAATTTTGAAAAATTAAATATTAAACTGAATATTTTGAAAATCAAAAATAAATTTTGAAATTTTTAATTTGAATTGTCTATTTTCTGATTGTTTCATTTACATGAAATGACTATTTTTTATGTGTTAAAATTTGAATTAAAAATAGAGTAATAAAATTATATGCAACACATGTCATAATATTTACCCAAAGAGTAACACCTACCAAAATATAAATATAAATATATATGAAAACATAATTCATTGATGAAGTAGCAAACCAAGTTCATAACATTTAACAGAGTACACCTCTTCAAATTCTATTTTAAGTATTTATTTTTACTACAAGGCCATAAATGAATGTTTATTACTATTATATTATATTATTTTTAATTTGAAAGTTTTTTATTTTTTTAATAACCAATGATAATGAATTTTAATATAAATAAATAACAACATATTTTTTGTTACAATATTCATTTTAAATTAATTTATTTGCATGGACATTTCGATTTTCTTTTTCAATATAGTTTATTATTTAAGTTTATTTTATTTAGAACAATTTTAATATTATTTTTTTATATGAAAAATACTGATGTTGCATTTTCAAAATTTATATTATTTTTAATTTTTATACATTTTTTTACACAATAATAATAATGACGATGATGATGATTAATGTCCACTAAGACCAATGTGGTTTATCAGACCTCAAGAAAAGGGAGTCTAATTGTTATTCTTTAAAATCTTGTTTTTGTGATCAAAGAGTAGAGAAAGAAGTGCTCCAAGATCGTTGTAGTTGGGCTCGCTTAATAAGTCAAGAAGATTGGAGGTGTCGCTGATGATGGGGAATTGAGAGCAGATGTGGGCAAGAGTCGAGCAGTCTGAAAGGAAGTGCTTTTCATCTTCGACCTTCTTAGTATCACAAATCTGACAAATTCTATCGTCCCAGGGAATCTTGGGAGTAGACCACCACCCGGTCTCACTCCGAAGCTCATGAGAGTTAGTTCTAATCCTAGAGATGTTCATTTTCTTCTTAGTGCTAGCCAACATAGAGAGATAATTCTATTTATCAAGGGTGGGGTTGATCACCTCCTTATAGTACCTTAGCTTCCTTTTACCCTCCAAATCCTTAGCATCCCACATCTTGTCCTTAAAACTAGAGGTAAGACTATCTTTGATACTGTCCTTGCTTCCCATGATGATCTCCTCCTTAATCCCCCAAAGGTTGAGCCAAGACTAAGCATCCTGATGTCACCCACGCTTGAGGTGCAGGTGGGGGTTGTGACTAAAGTTAGAGGCAATTTTTGGGAGCCTCTTGGATTCCATATTGTGAAGCTACTTATTATACATCAGATATATAAACATAGCCACACTTTCAATGGGGGACAGGCCAGCTTTGATTAAGAGGATAGGAAAGGGAGTATTTCCCTTGATCTTGAGGTTATAGGTCTTGAAGTGTTTTTGGATCATCTCAATATTTCTCCACAACTCCCTAGATATATTGCACCCCCAAACAACAGGGGTGACAAGAGTTTCAAAGATGAACCTTTTTTTACTCCAAATGTAAAGATAGGCTTACTTACAATTGTTTTCAAGCTCATAATAAGCTTTCCAACCTCCGATGATTCTTTTCTCGATGCTATAAATCCAATTGAGCCGATGAGGAAAGTCAATACCTGAATATTTATAAGAAGAAACATGCTCAATACAATGGTTGTCATAGATTATTCCCTCTATAAGTTAAATTACATCGTATTACAAACACACACGAAATTAATAATTTGTCAATTAGGATTATATGGAGTGATTAGGTGGAATGATTATTATCTTGTCTACCGAAGTTCTAATCTTGCTAGTGATAGAATGGACTTTGATTCCTTAATAAATATTATTATAATGACTTTAAATTTTAGGATATAATATATAATATATATATATATAATATTATATATAATCATTGTAAAAAAATGAAAACTTAACATTTTAAAATATATTTAAAAATAAAATTAATAATATTTCAAATAACATTTAATGTTTATTAAAAAGAAAAAATAAATAAAATACTTTATATCTATTGTTATTTTTAATCATTTTAAATTATTCTTTACATTGTGAAATATTTTCTAGTTCCACTCTAACTATATACTATATGTTCCAAATAACTATTATTGAGATTACTTTCCATTTTTTTTTTATTATTGATTTTGACTCAACTTCTAACTGTTTTTCAAACAAATTTTATGCATATTTTGAGAGGTTACCTAATCCTCATCTTCCCAAAATCCATAATGTCTTTACCTCTCTACAATTTGAGAAATGATCCTTGAATATATCTTAATGTTTTTTCATTATTTATAATACCTAAACCCCATCCTCATTTTCCCAAAATCCATAATGTCTTGGCTCCTCCAAGAATTGATCCTTAAATATCCCAAAATATCTCATTCTTTAAAATTCAAGAATAAGTGTTCCTTGAGTATTCCATATAATACTCCCCCCCTCTCTACTTTACACTTATCTAAATGTATGTGCCATGGTTTATTCACTCACTCTCGACAAGTCTTCCTTTGTTGTTCCCATAGAGTATTCTTCATCCCAAATATGTGCCCATAGTGCCCAATTTCCTTTTCTATCCATCTTGAATCACTACAATTCAAGGAATGGCCCTTAAATATCCCATAATGTCTTGCCATATTTATAGTTCAGGAAGAGGTGGTCCTTGAAAATTCCATAATACACCACCCACAGGGTCTTCACTTAGTTAACCTATGTCATAGTGACTTCATTCATGGGACATTAAAGAACACCTCTATTCTCACTAGATATTGATAAAAACCTACCAAAATGATTTTGTTAAACTCCACTCCCAATACATATTTCTATTAAAAATAAGTTATATTTTTAATATATATCCTTATTTATATTGAAGGTCACATTTATACCCTTAATACCTATAAACCCCCTTGCCCGACATCCCTCACCAATACATACAACATGTTGACTCTATTTTTCACATTTTTAAAATCCCCTTTATGAATTAATGTGATAATATATTTTTCATTGAGGTGAAGACCCCATGCCCCTCCCCACCTTTACCTTGCACTTATCTAAATGTATAAGTCATGGTTTATTTTTTCACTCTTAACAAGTGTTATTTTGTTGTTCCTAGAGAGCATTTTTCATCCCAATTCTATGCAATGGTGCTTGATTGCTTGTCATATTCTTTTATACCCACATGCAAATCATTTTCCTTGATAATGCTTTGCCAATGAGCATAATATGTCTAATGCCAAGCTCCCCCTTATTTCTAAATTTACATATCAGTTTCCACAAAACCAATTGTCATTTTTTCTCTAGGAGGTACCCTCCCCAGAGGAAGTTTTCTAGATGCATTGTATCTCTTTCAACATATTTAAGGGCTAACCAAGATCAAGAACAATTAGATATGAATGAATTGTGTTGATTTATGTAGCTTGGGAGGTACTCACACACCCTAGGGTACTAGGTTTCAGAGAAGTTGACCCACATGGGCTTTGTGGGCAGCTGTACCCAAGTAATGGGTTTTGCACCCCAAAGTTGTGGGCGTGAAACCAGGTGGATATTTTGATGGTTTCGTCATTAAGAGCATGTGGGGCACCCTTGAAAGGATAAGGGGCACCAAATGCTCCAATGATGTGGTGCTGGTTGAATGAAAATATTTTTTGTCTTATGTTTTATTCGTGTTTAAACAAATTTCTTAGGTCAGCTTAGACTCATGTGATGACCCTTGGTGGTTGAGGGAATCCACTAAGAACACTAGAAAAAGAATACAAAGATAATCTCATTCACATACATCTAAGTGCATTCATTGAAAGAGAAAGATAATCTAATATAGTCACAGACCTAGAGGAGCTAATCCGAGTTCGATAAGAGGAGTTTGTATCTTTTCTCGTGATTTGGTTAGGCGGAGATGGGGAGAGTTTTTGGCGGAGTTGGTTGTGAAGTTTTGGGCAAGCGTTTGGAGCATGAATTCTCGGTGATGCATGCCGCATTATTCTAGTTCTAAGAAGAGGGTCGAGACCACTATAAGGTGTCTATTGGAGGGTTGTAAGGCCTAATTTGTTGTAGGAATGAGGGTCACATAACCTTATGGATCAACACTGGAGATAAGGATCTGAGAGAAGAGGATGTCACATGTTTTAGAAAGGTTTGGAGGATAAGTTATAGGGAAGACCTTTGGCTTGTATAAGAGCCCTAAAAGAGGGTTGTATAACTCAGGAAATTATGCTCAGAATCATGGGATTTCCAGGCTATAGCAGAAGCCTTGGAAAGGAAGTTGATTGGTCTTTCTATGTTGATAAATGCAAGGTGATGGGAGGTTTGTTCATGGTGTATTAAACAACAGTTTGGAGAGCCCTAGTTCTATCTTCCTTAGTGGAGTTAAGGAGTAGTAATAGAGTTGTGTATAATGCCCTCGGGATTGAATTTTGAAGCAGTCAAGAGGATAGCCAAGTGGCTGGTTAGTATGCCCTAGTTCAGTGGGTTGCACGTGGAAAAAATCAGTGATAAGAGGACAACTTTTTGACCCCTAGTTCCATGTTTTACTGCAGTTGTAATCAGTGATAAGAGGGCAGCCTTGAAGCCCTAAGTCTGGTCATCTTTGGAGCAACAAAGAGACTAGTAGGGGATAGAAGTTAAATACCTTATGACAGTGACATTTTAGAGGACAAAAAAACGTTGTGTGAAGGTTTCCTATGTTTAGTCATCTTGGAGCAAGCAAGAGTGATTGGTATAGGTGTATTAATCGATGAAGATGCAAGATTTTTGAGGTTGCAGAAGACTTGCAAGCAGTAGAAGATGAGGTAAAGAAATTGCTAGATGTGTTCAAGGTGCATGGAATGAAAGGATTGTATTGTGCACCTTCAACAAATAAGTCAAGTATACTTTTCTCAAGGAGAGATTGTTATTCATAGTTGTTGACACCAAGCCCTAGTCATTCTTGTATCAGGGCTGATTGTAATGGCCATGATCCTTAGTACAAGAGCCTTATGATTGTTGTATTAAACTTTGTAATATAACAAGTTGTGGGTTAAAATTTGTCTTGTGTACTAGTTGATTCACTGCTATATTTTATTCCGCTATGCAAAGTGCTTATGTTGTGGCATTTGAGTGTGTTTGTGATCATGATCTTAGACTCAAACCTGATTCTTAAGTGCCATGGAAAAATCAACACATTGAAGTATCGAATTTACGATGGTATCCTCCTCCAAAGATGAGTTATCCTCCTTTGCTTGCTTCATAAGTAATGTCTCTACTATTGTTTACAAATTATAAATTAAAAATTATTATCGTCTTGGGTGATGGTTTTAGTTCTTTGTTCTCTCTTTCTTCTTTCATTGTTTTTATGACTCTACCTAGCACTCTTGTGATGATGTTGAAGTAGTGCGGGGAGAAAAATATCTTCTTGTCTTATAGATTTGATGGAAAAAGGTAGGAATAAGGATATTGTCACCAAGAACATTGACTTAACATAACCCTTTGTTTATTTTATCCATAGTTATGAAAACTCAAAGGTCCTCAATATTTTTTCAAGGGAATCGTAGTTACGTCGATCATAATATTGTGACATATCCAATTTAATAAACATATCACCTTTTTGTAGTTTTGGGCATGTGTGTAAATTTCCAACATTACGACTGTACCATCTAAGGTTTGGCAACCCTCCACAACACCTCTTTTTTGCTTATATATTAAAGGCTTCAACCTATCTTCTAACACCTTTGCAATGAATTTATACATCATATTGTGCAATATTGTTGGTTTGAGTTCCTATGTGTTGCTCTGCCTTTTCGTATCACAGGGATAAATAATTGCATTTAAATCTTTTAACATGGTTCCTATTTCTCTTCAATATTTCAATGCTTCTCATAAGTCATGTCCAAAAATGTTGAAACATTTATGGGAAAATCTACGGGAAAGTCATTTGGTTTAGGAGAATTACTAGTTGTGATGTCAATAATTTCTTTCTTTGCCTTCTCCTTTGTGATTTATTTGTTAAAAATCTCATCTTGCTCTTTTGAGATTATTTCTGGAATGTTAGAACAAGACCTTTTTATTGCTAGTTGTTTGTGTATTTGTGGCCATATTAATAGAAAGTAAAATGAATGATTTAGTTTTTTATTCGATCCTTTTCCTTCCTTAAAAGTTTAACCCTTCTCGAGTTCTCTTTATTTTATTTTATTTTATAAATTTATTTATTGAAATCCTCATCTCAATAATCCCATTGGGCATTTCCCCTCATTCTAAGGATGGTGGCTAAGGTAAACTAACTACTTGCATAGTTGGCAACCTAACCCAAAAAATATATTAAGTGAAGCCCAAAATATCCACATAGGAATCCAACTTAAATACTTCTCTCCACAACCTCCTACTTGTAGTTCACAACACAACTACCCAAACTAACATATCATGCTCACACCCTTCAATTGTCAACATTGAAATCCTTTATATAAATTCATGTTTCGTATTTGTTCAGAGAAAGATGCTTGTATTCTTTTCTCCTTTAAGCCATATAACTCCCTCTTTTTTGTTTCCAAAGGTTTCTTCTTGCCATTCCTACTCCTCCTCGTTAATACTTACCACTTCTTTGCTTAGATTTCACGATCCTCCATTCCTGTCTAGGTGTATTTTATTCAAGCAAGTTCTTCTTCCCAAAGGGTTTTATGGACCAAAATGTTTCTAAAGGGTTATGGGCTCCATGTTTCAATTTGGCCTTCAAGGCCTTTAATGTTGATTTTTTGTGGCATCAGGAGGTATTCCTGCATTCCTAAGTCGACCTAGAAAATTATGAAAGATTAAATTAAAAATTTAATTTTTGGAGCATCAAGTCTACTCAGGAAGACAAGGCAACCCAACTCATGAAGGGATGTGTCCCTTGGGGTATTTCACCCCATTCAACTTGTATAAATAGGCATTGTGACCTCTCATTTTCTCCATAAAGCAAGAACAATTCTAAATAAGAAGAAACCTATTTTTTTGGGATCTATCTTTCTTCATTGGACAACCATACATGTGATGGCCAAGTTTGACTGATGTTGACTGAGTTACTTGACTCAAATTTGACCAGGTCGCAAGAGTTGACCACAAGCCATAGGGTTGATAGTAGCCATAAGAGTTGACCACAACTGCAGGGGTTGACCACATGCCATTGGAGTTGGATGCAAGTCACAAGGTTTAATTTGACTGTAGACTGTCTGTTTGACCAATGATGACTTTTGGTTAATTTGACTAGCATTCAATTGTTGGAGCTTGACCAGGTTTTATTGGTATTTTTGACCTGGATATTGGCACGGGTTTCTAGACAAATTGGATTTGTGAACCTTGCTGAAGAATAATTTTTCCTAAAGAAAAGTTATTGTGTTTTCTCCCAAGGTTGGGTTTCCCAGGGTAAAAATATTGTCTCTATTATGCATGGCTATCTTTCTATGATATTGATTGTTTCCACTACATTTATTGTTGATCATTTTTGAAGTGTAATTGCTTAATGATATTAGTGGCACAAGAATATTGTGTGTATAATAATTAGGAAGTAATTATCTAGTATAAAATAAAATTATATTGTGTACCTTATAGAAAATAAAACTTGGCTTCAAAGGCTTGTTGAAAGAGGAACCATTGAAGTCGGCCAAAGAGACAAATATTCAACAACTTAATTGGATTTTATATCTCTTAGAAAATGGTGTCAAGTCTCAGAATAGAACATTGATTGGTTAGTGTTACAAATCTTGAGAAGTAAGTTATTCTAGAGCAAGGAGAAAGTCCTTGTTTCCACTCTTTCAAAGTCCATTACAAATAGTGATATTTGGCTGGTGGACTTCTAGATACATGATAAGTTTTCATGATTCTTTCACCTATCTGACTGAGAGGGAGGAATATACAGATTATTAGGACAACCAACCTAGGCATTGGTGCCCAAGGAGAAGAAGAAGAAGGATATTTCAATGGTCAAGCACTTCATTTTCCATAATTTTAGACATTATGCCTCCTAGTGTCCTAAGAAGAAAAGGAAGAGAAAAAATACATGCATCAACAGTCACTGTTGATGATGATGACAATGAACATCCACCTCGGTAGAAGTCACATATTTTTCAGATTGTGATCTGAAATATAATAAAATAAAAAATTGAAGGTTTCTTTTAAAATTTTGCGAGCTAGTTTATGCCTTGTGGGCAATGTATCAAAATTGCAAAAGCACATAAACTTGGTATTCATAGTTAAGATTGCATATTTAAACAGTGAAAAATAGACAACATGTAGTATCATGAAACAACAAGTTGATGACAGAGTTCACCCCTCTTGGGCTACATCTCCGTGTCCGGCTTCCAATGTTGGCCCTTTTTATTATATGCTCAAATTTGAAATTACATCAGTATACAATGCTCAAATTGCAAAAATAACATTGCCAATGCATCCAGAACACCTCAAAACCCCTGTGTAGGCTCTTTTTTGGCTCAAAAAGGCTGAAAAATGGCCAAGTTAGGGCTCCTTCATTTCCCTGCTAATTGTTCTACAAAATTAACCCTCTATGGAACTGGCAACGAATTCTGCCTTTGGCAGATATGCAAGGTGACAAACTAGCGTAGATTCAAGACAAATCCATCGAAAAAGGTGTAATTTATCAAATATTTAGTTTGACATTGCCCCCATTAAACTTTGCCCCTTTATTAGTCACGGGGGCATACAATATGACCAGGGGCGTGGGCCAGAGGCCACGCGCCTGTCGGCCCTGACACCTAGTCACATGATGGTTACATATGGCCACGAGTTGGGCGCAAGAAGGGTGCCATGCACCCACCCCTCTTAATCATATGTTGACAGTTATGTGCTAAATAATGGAACTGAGGCTGGGAGCCAACTCCTCGCCCCTTACGCCACTCGCCCCGGTTATATGGTATGACATATGACTAGGCCTAAGCCGGTTGGTAAAGCCCACCAAACACCCCGAAATACGCCAATCATTTGTCATTAAATATAATTTAGTTGTTATGTATAATAAGAACCATCCATGTGGTATATTGGTGAGTTGTTCGGTTGTGTGTTATGAGGTTGTGGGGTCGAACCCCACTAAGGAAGTTGGTCCATAAACCATAATTTTGGCACCAAAACCAGAGCCACATGGAGGCCTCCCATAGGGCCACGTGATGGCCTGTGATTAGCCTAACCTGAATCACCACAACCAATAAAAACTCACCACTTGTCCTTCCTTGGTTGTCCTCTGACAACCGTACTGCATAGTCACCTGATGACATTAGCGCCATGTCACCATACGGTCTTCCCAGTCAACCCTGCAAGTTGACTTTTTAATTGTTTGTCAAAAACTTTAGAACACGATAACTTTCTCATATTGTGTCAAATTGAGAAGATTCGAGCATCGTAGGAATCATAACGACAAGATCTACAATTTGGCACTAGTTTCAAGAGAATTTCAAGAGAATTTGAGCACTTTGATTTTTGAGCATATTTTTTATCCCCTAGATCAAATTGAGAGTTGACAATCCTCAACAATTTTTTACTAAATCAAGAGATAAGTACTTCCAATCATATTTTTTCTCCCTTGATTATTATTACTATTTTTATTTTTGGTTAGCCTCTTTCCCTTGTATCCTTTGCTTGGTTATAAAAAAATTTCTTCCATGGACTCTTCAATGGAGTTTGTAGAAGAAAGAATAGATCCATAGTGGAGACTGCCAAGACGATGATTCACGCAACAAATGGCAGCATAGAAGTGAGTTTTGTGGCAAGTGGGTTCTCCCAGAAAGAGGGAGTGCACTACGAGAATATTTTTTTCTCCAGACACCAGGTGGTTAGGTTCTTGGGCTTGAGCATAGGCTCAACAAGAGTGATTGATGTTCGAGAGGGAGGATTGTACATACATCTAAGACCATGCCAGATAATTAGAATAGCTCATAGTTCCGAGGGAGCAGACAATCAAGTAGAGTAGAAGGAACAAAATTCCAAGAGGATGTCATGGGTTAGGATTATTAGACAAGATGCTCAAAGACATGAGGTCTCTATGAGTTTTATGCCTTGTACGAAGGGACCATGCTAGATAGATAAGTATTCCTCAGTGAGAGACGGAGAAATAATGGAGTGAGGAAATTTTTTTGTGACAAAGGTAGTAGTCAGGATTGCCACAAGAGGATGTGCTTCAGTGTCAGAGGGAGCACCCATTCAAGGCAACCATAAAGTAGTTGTGGTGATGTATCGAGTGAAGGAAGTTTGTTCGTTTATGGTTGAAGTGAGGTGTGTAGATAAACATGTGTTGAGGTACCAATGTGGTACAATTTCATTGGTCTAAGATATGTCTTAGGTAGTGAATTGAGGTTATTGGGATATACATATTTAGATTGGGCAGAGAGTGCAGAAGACATAAAGTGCATTGCAAGGTCCTGCTTCACCTTGGGTTCATCTATGATTTCCTGGTTTAGCAGGAATCAGACTTGCGTCACACTCAATATTACAGAGGTAGAGTATATCGTAGCCATTGTCACAAGTTAGGAAGTGGCGTGGCTTCAAAAGCTACATGCAAGGCTATTGGATTAGGTGTTAGAGACGGCCGTGATATATTGTGATAATCAAAGTTGTGTCAAGCTTTCATAGAATATTTTTTTTCTTACCAGGTTGAAGCACATTGAGATCAAATATCACTTCATCTGAGACATGGAGTAGTGAAGCTCTAATGCATATCCATAGACAAGAAGATAGCTAACATTCTCACCAAGCCTACATATATAATGAAGTTTTTATACTTCACAGACAAGATTGGAGTGATGCAAAATGTCACCCTCATTGAGGAGGAGTGTTGATGTCTTTATAGGATCGTGTGGACCATCTCCTATGAAGCCAGACAAACTTGGATGGATCATGTTATTTTGACTAGGGGAGATGGATACATTCACTTGAGTTTCCATGAAGAAATTTCGATGGGCCATATTAATTTGATGAGAGGTGAACAACCTAAGGAGATTGCAGGATTGAACAAATATTCTCCTAAGAAGCCAGAAGGACTTGGATGGGTCATCCTGATTTGACTAGAGGAGATAGATGAAAACACTTGAGAATCCACAAAGGAATTTAGCTAGGCCATGTTAATTTGGCCAAAGTTGAATGGTGTAGGGGAAAATCCTCTCCTGAGAAACCATGAAGGACTTTGGTTGGGTTATGTTTATTTTACCATGAGAGATTGATACATTTACCTCAGGAGCCATAAAATACTTTGGCTAGGGGTAAATGGGCTAGGAGTCACATTCCCTACTCTAGGATGGAGTGACCTATAGAAGTGCATGTGAGGAGTGTCTACTTCATGATGGAGTGATCTATAGACATGCATCAACATATTAAGCTCATGAAAATTTTCTTACAGAGGAGAAATTTCAACAAAGGGGATATTGCAACCAAGGATAATACCTCCCTCATTAAGAGGGAGTGTTGATTTTCTATAGCATTGGAAGGTATTCCCTCATGCCTAAGTCGACAATGAAATATTAAATTAAAATTTTGATTTTTGGAGCATCAAGTTGGTTCAGGAAGACAAGTTGACCCAACTCATGAAAGGATATGTCCCTTGGGGTATTTCACCCCATTCGACTTGTACAAATAGGTATTGTGACCTCTCATTCTATCTATCGAGCAAGAGAAGTATGAACAAGGAGAAATCAATTTATTCTACTTTCTTCGTTGGACACTCACATGTATTATGGAGGGATTATTTTGATTGTTGTTGACCGAGCTACTTGATTGATATTTGACTAGGCCATAGGAGTTAACAGCAGCCGCGGGAGATGACTGCAGGCTGCAACAGTTAACTACAGTCGTAGGGTCGACTAGAGCCATAGGGTTGACCATAATTGTAGGAGTTTATTGTAGCTATAGTAGTTGACAATCGGGTGTAGGGGTTGACTGCAAGTCGTAGAGCCGAACTTTGACTGCACGGTCGAATTTGACTGCAGGCTGACTATTTGACCAACATTGGCTTTTTGGTTGGTTTGGCCAGTGTTAACTTGCTGAATTTTGAACAGGTTTAACTAGTATTTCTGACTTATATATTGGCACAAATTTTTAGACAAAATGGATTTGTGAGCCTTGCTGAAGAATATTTTCTCCTAAAGAAAAGTTGTTGGATTTTCTCCCAAGGTTGGGTTTCCCAGGGTAAAAATATTTTCTCTATTGTGCATGGTTGTGTTTCTATGATATTTATTGTTTCTGTTGCATTTACAGTTGATATTTTCTTAAGTGTAATTGCTCAATGATATCAGTGGCATAAGAATATTATGTGCAAAATCATTAGGAAGTAATTATCTAAGAGAAAATAGAATTCTATTGTGTACCTTCTAGGAAATTCAATATTTAATTTATGTTATGAGATATACATCTTAGACCCTTATATGTCGTCTATTGCAATTCATCATTTGGTTATATTGTTAAAGAAATGTTTATCCCAAAACCACAATTTTAGAGCAAAAAGGAGGGTTTAGAACCTTCACTTAAGTTAGGTGTGCAACATTATGGGCTAGTGGTTTGACTCTTGTGTCATTGAGAATACAAGAATCAAAGAGTTTCTTATTCTTCATGACTTATTATTGGCTAAGAATTTATCTAATTGTTATGCTATGAGTGCTTTCCCTCCTCTCCTACTAATGTAGATTCATCTTAATCCCAAATCTAGTATGCACCCATAAGAATTAAAGAATAAATGAAATAATAAAATTTTACTGCTTTTGAATAGCTTTCTTTCATTGAAATTTACCAGGATTAGTTTATTCTCGACATTTCATACATACCAATTTGTGAAGTGCACTTTGGTTCGCAATTAAGATATTAGGTTGGCTTAAATGTTATTAATTTCATTTCATTACATTAATATTTTTCATCAACCTGTGCCTGGTCACCCTTACCTTATGTTACACATATTATCCATATTGTATTGTAAAGTTCACTTTGCTTCTCTTGATTCAATTCAATTATTGAAAGTGTAAACTCTTGATTTAGGAATTGCATATATTATCTCGTAATTGCATATATTATCTCGTGTCCTATTTCATCTCCTATAGACGACTTTACCATATCACATTGTCTAACTTCACATTTCATTCTTGTAAATTCATGATAGTGTGGAAATTTCCCTCGATAATTAATTATATATTTGTTGGCCTTGCTTTGCCTTTTTCTAAGTTCTTACAACATTCCAACTTTTGCTTTGCATTTGAAGGTGCACACATTTTAATATCTTACTGGACATATCTGAAGAGAAGGATGTAAAAAGTGTGGATATCCATCACTTACCCCCCTTTTCAAACTCGAGTTAAATCTTTCTCATGTTCCATACCATTGCAAGGCCACCTAAAAAGATTTGAGATTATATTGCCATACTGATGTGTCCTCTCTGAATCCACTAGGAAACCAATGACATGCTTTCATAAGACTGTGCTAATTTTTGAATCATAACTACATTTGGGTTTTTCATGGTAGTTTCCCATATGACGAGTCTCCTTTTCCTTGGGCATTATTTTTAATATAATTTGAAATGCTTCCAGCCAACAATAGAAATTGCACTAGTGGCCTTGTGGAATCAATTCTTGACGAAATTGCACTAGTGGCCTTGCGGAATCAATTCTTAACTAAATCACCATTAACTTGGGCCGAGAGGATATCAACCCCTCACTTTAACCATCCAATCTAGACACATTAATAACTTTGGGACGTTAGGACCATCACATTCCATGAAATGAATTTCATTTTGAATATTTTTTTTTTGGAGTAATACCTTTTATATTGTTTGGACCTTCTCGAGTTTTATATTGTTTGGACCTTCTCGAGTTTAGTAAGTTATGGCCTTCTTCTTTTAACTTGTTTTCAGGTGGATTTTCTATTCATTGATGAACTATTATGGTGACCTTCTTCTTTCAACTTCTTTTTGGGTGAATTTTTTATTCATTTATGAACTATGATGCTCATCCTAGATAGGTATTATGTTGGTATTTTTTTGGTAAATAAAAGTGGTTTCATTTCTTAGATTATGTCAAAAATATATGTAATTTTTGCCCTAGTCTTCCACTAGGGAAACCAAACCACTAGCAAAACCAAAGTTCTTTGAGCATCCAAAAATTGCCTTTGTTTTAAGAGTTTAAAGTTACAAAGCTTATCCTATGAGGTCTATGGCTTACTAGAGCCGCTATTAACTAATAACTATAAAACCAATAAGTTAAATAAATAGAGAAAGTGTAAGCATTAACCATTAACTAGTTTATGGGAGTTCAAATCCTCAACAATGATGGGTTATTTGTTGCTTCTTGGTGAGTAGTATAAATCTAGAGGGAGGCCCAAGTGTGCCTCAATTCTCTGCATTCTTCAATTGAATCCACATGTCGTGATTTGAATTTCTTTGAGCGTCAACATAATTTCGTTATGTGCCACATTTTGGTCCAATAATACTCGTTGATCCGAATTTAAACAGGAACGCAACAAATTACAAAGATAACCATACACAGAGATGCAACGGAAATAATACTTCATTTCATTAATGTAAAATATTGAAATATGCTTATAAACAGAAATGGAAATAAACTAGCTAGGGCGATGGTAGCTTATCTCTGAGAAGAGATGTGGCGGCTACATGAATCTGAACTATGTTACAATGAGGCTCGAAGGCTTATTTATTATTGAGAAACAATGGAAAACCATAAACATCCAACAACCTAACCCTAGAAGATGAAACGCCAAACTGTGGGCTCCGTTTGGGTAAATCGTACATCAACTTCCCGGGGTTGTAACTCAGGCATATGATCTTCGTTTGACGCGCACAATATCTCGTTAGAAAGATCTATCTGAGAACTACAACTTTGGGAAGAGAAACATCAGTCCATGGACCCATGTTTCTCCTATATTTCCCAAAAAACGTCGTTTAGGGCCTCAAAACGGCTCCGGAATTCTGGACCAGAAAAACTGCTAAAAATAGTGAACTGTGATACAATTAAGGAAACTGAAAAGCTAAAATAAGCAATGGTGGGGGTCCAAGTGGACTTGGAGGGTGGCCACCAATATCCACCTGGATCATTCCTCCCCCCTTAGGAAGCAATGGTCCCCATTGTGTTGAGTTCCTCCATGAGATGAGGAAA
>APFE030737104.1:913-16418 GCA_000404065.3 Pinus taeda
ACATGGATCCATCATAGCTAAGGATCCAAGGGATGAGAGCAAGAAAATTGACTAATTACTAGCATACCTAATGTTGCAAAGGAAACGGCATAAGGCATAGTGTGTGGAAGAATATTGAAATGTGAATGGGCTTTTATGGGCTTTTTTGAAAGCAAAGGTCGATGATTTTGAGTTTTAATTTGAGGAAGCCATGCCCAAAACCCTATTTGGGGGTTAAAGTGGGTATGAAATGGAATAAAAGTAGTCATAAATAAAGATTGTGTAGTTGAAGGTGAAGGTAAACGAATGAATTCATGTGAACAACAATCGGGTATCCATATTGATTTGGATAGGGTTATTTAAGAAATCATTATTCAAAGGAAATTTAATTAATATCAAGATATATTTAAAACATGTATTATATTCATTAAAATAAATTGATTTTAAAAAAAATATATGTTAAAACCCATTGATAATGAATTGGTTTTGAAGACATAAACTATCAAAATGGTATTTGATCTTGAAACATCCTTTTTCAAGTTTCAATTGGAAAATACAACTAGTGAATTGTAATAGAAGAGGTTAGAGAAGAAATATAATATTCTAAAGAACATTGTGGTTGTCATTCCATATTTGAAGTTGCATCAAAATTTGTTGGAGGCATTGAAGACCTGAAGAAGCTATAATGAACCTGCAAAATGTATATTTTGTTAGAATTTGTAATATGTAAATTAATTGTGGAAATTTATTAGTAATACTTTGCATGTGAGTTGTGTTAAAATGAATTTGGAATGAATGGAAATGAAGTTACCTTTGCCATGGGGATTTACATATTGTTAGTCGAAGATGCATGGTGAATGATGGCATATTGAACACCATTGGAGATTTATGTGTAATTGGAGACACATATTTCTTGCTTGCCATTCTGCTCATATTTTTTGCATGTTGTCACGTTGATGAATGTGGTTTATGCGTTTCAGGAAAGCTTTTATTTGTTGTAATAATTGTATAGTTGGATGGAGGCGATATAATGGTACTGCTGGATTTGGTACCAGAAGAAATATGTTTTGTATATGTTGCAGCGTAAGTATTGATGCCTTGATTTCGTCCCAAAAGTTATACAGTTGTGCTATTTCTGAGTCCATATGTCCTATTGCAAAAGAAAGAAAATGTTAGAATGAAATTTATAGATAATATAAAGAAATTCTAATATTTGCATAATTATTAATAATGAGTAAATTTAATTGTTGTTGAGAGATATGAAAGGTATGATATGAAATAGAATGAGTTGAATAAATAGAGGAAACCTTTTGGTGATGTTAAAGTATGGATTGGAGTAGATTATCTGGAGGTGGCATTGAACAAAGAATTTCTTCCGTGTGTTTTTTGAAAGTAATGTTTTTGTTATCCTTCATTTTATTGTAACGATTGAAACTGAATGTCGGGCTAATCCGAAGATCTTATAGAGAAGGTACTCTTGAAATCGCTGTGAATGTGAGACCTTGACGTTCAGTTTTCCCAATGTCAATTGTTTCTTTTGGAAGTGTCATACCTTGAGATTTATGTATGGTTAAAGCCCAAGCCATCTTCAGTGGAATCTGTGTATGTCCATTTATTTTTATTTCTGGAATAGGCAAGTGAGTGGGGTTTCTTTCATCCCAAGGAGGCCCGATGTATTTGGGAAAAGCTACGACAACAAATGTTGGAATTTGTGGTGGTGTAGTTGATTCTTTATAAAATATGGTTACAATTTCTCCAAGGGAACCATTAACAAGTCCGGCTGAAACCCAGAGGTTGGAAGTTAACATAACTTTTTCACCATTGCATAGTAACAGAATTTGCTCAAGTTGATCGTCTTCTGAGGAAATGTTGGAATATTTGTTGTCATCTTTAGCAATGGATCTTGCAATTGGAGCGTTTAGAGATTTTATCATTTGCTTATTATGGACCATTGTTTGAGCATTTGTTGGAAATAGATGCATGGAATCATGGAAGGAATGTATTTCATCTTTTGATAAAAAGGAATCTGTGCGTGATATGAGTATGTTGTAGTCGTCGATTGTTGGATTTGCATCTCTAATGTTCTGGAGGATGTTCCTGAAAGTAACCTGGGCGATGTTGTCGCCTTGTTGACGAAATATTGCGTCTAATGTGATGACTGTGTTGAAGGTGTTCCACTGTGTGCTTCCGTGGCTCATCCCTGAATATAGAGGTATGTCTTAGATGGGTGGTCACTGACCGAAATCACCAACCAATATAATGGAACAACCACCAAAAGGAGTGTTTCTTTCCTATGGAAATGCCTCTCGAAGACATTCATCAATATGGCTGAGAAGCTTTGGCCCAATGAAGCTCATTTCATCGATTAGTATGTACCTTATATGCCTGAGTTCTTCTTGGAATTTTGCAAGAGCATTACCTTCTAAAGGTGTAAGATCCTTTATAGGAAGGTGCAGAGCAGAATGGATTGTCGATGCTTGTATGTTGAAGGCAACAACCCCTGTAGGGGCAAGGAGCATGATCGGTGAAGGTTCTGGGCTTGCAAGGGTTATGAGAATATCTTTGATGCAATTGATAAGGAGGGATTTTCCTATACCAACAGTGCCTTGTATTATCATTCTGAGAGCGGTTAAACAATCCTTCTTAGCAAAATGATTAGAAATAATATTTAGATCTTTTCTTTGCATTGGAGATAATGTAGTAAGAGTCACCAGGATACGTTGATGTGTTTGAAGAATGCATTGGATGGAGCGGCTATTCTCAATGAATTGTATGGCATTATTTTGTAGATCTAATGGGATAGTGGTTTGATTCCAGTTATGGTTGTCATCAAATCCATGAAGGCCAAGCATGTCAAGGTCATTTATGAGGAGCTCATTTGTAGGGTATAATTGGGAAAGTAATTCCCATTCATTTATTTCCATGGTCTCTAGAGGATTGGTTTCATGAATAGTTGAGTTATCATTTGCGACAGATTCAATATCAGATAGTGTGCAGTGTTGATGCCAAGGTTTGTAGAATGGACAAAATGTTTGCCGATTTGTGATGAATTCTGCAACAAAATCTCCTATATCTTGTACGATATGGCGAAAGGATTTGTATTGCATAAGTTCAACTCTACAAAAGTCAACATAGCAAGGTTCAGTTGTGGATGGTATGGAGGAGTATTGTGGTATGACCCAAATAATTGCTTTTGTAGGTCTTTGTTTCCATTTGTTTGTTTTGCGACGAGGATCATATGACTAGGATCTTGCTACTTCTATAAGCGATGTGGATTCTAGGGTCGAAGGACGCTGGATATATGTGTCTATGATGTGTGGGGATGTAGTGGAGGTGGTGTTCGTTTGTGGAAGGTGCATAAGAATTTTTTGGTTTACGTTTATAGAAAAGAATGGTTGACTACATAATGTTAATGGTAATTTTTGCAGCATATGGAAGGTTTCTTGTGCTCCAATGCCACGATCAATAAGGGTTTCTACACAAAATTTGCCAAATGCAGATGTTGCCGGGTAAGCAATGGGTGAAGCGAGGACAATTCTACGTAGCATGTGGTGGAAGCTTTTAGATTTTTTTTCTACTTTGGATGCATATTTGGCAATATATTTTTGTACAACGTGTATGGAGAGTACTAGTTGGTAGTCAACATTTGCATGCTAAACAGATAGGATGGTAGGGTTATGGCTATTGAGTCAATCGTCATTGCGAGTAGGGGTGTATGTTTTTTGGCCATTGGAGTCAATGAATAAGGCTGATTTTGGATGTAATTCCATGGTGCTTTATAATGACATTGGAATGAGGATCCATCCTTTCTTAGGCATGTGCTTTCGGTGCATTTTGTGTGACGTTCAACACAATTGATGAGTTGTTCATAATCATTGAAAGGATTGGTTCTGAAGATTTGCAGTGTGGAAAATAGACAAGGGTCTTTGGGATTTGTCCGAGCAATTGGTTAGTTTGAAATTGAAGGAGTACGAGGGTTCCAAGCGGAAATATATTTGTCGAAGAACTGCCTAGTAATATCAACTGCTTCTGTGTCTTCCCAGTTGAGGCTTTCCATATCAGGTGCATTTTCTATCCAAAGGAAACCATGGATGTGAGCAGATCCCCTATGTTTCCATTCATACCTGTCAAGTATTCATTTCTATAAGATAATTTTGTAATAGGTGAGGTATGATGTTTAGAGTCTTTCAAAAAAAATGCGTAGAATGCATACCTATACCAGTAGTCTTTTGTTTGCAAGTGTTTCTCTAAGATAACCTCATGAAATGCTATGAATTCTATGGTGCATATATAGTGATGTTAAATGTGGGTTAGAGATAACATTATCATTTCTCCATTTTTGTTGTTTTGCAATATCAAAAGGTTGACATCTGGGCATGATTACATAAAGGTCAGGCCATTTTGTATCAGCTACACTTAATGTGAAGAAGAAAGTCAGGCAACCAAGTTGAGATATCATGACCATTAGTTCATTTTTAGCTTTGTTCCAAAATGATCTTGTTCCACGTAAAGAGAAACCGAATCTCATGACTTACTTTGTCAATTCCTCATCTGGAAATTGTTCTAATCGAATGTTCAAATCTTGAATAGATATTGGAAAGTTATTTGTGATGTTCTTTTTCACAAAAATCGAGGTTGTTACTTGATTGTGATGTTGCATCATGAAATTATATATGTAATAACGAAAGTGTGGGTGCTTTCCAAATCTGTTATCGTAGTAACGTATGAGATGAAGTGCATATTCATGTAACTGCACTACTTTAATTCTTGCCTGATTTGGCATTGCAGCTCCTGTGGGGAAAAGTGTGGGGAAATCCATAGAGAGTAGACCTTCTGTGTTGTATTCATTGATTGGGGATAAGCCAATTGTTGGTCATTCAGTTGTAGTATCAGGTTGGTGGTTGTAAGCATGTAAATAATGGCAGATTTCTTGGATTTCCATATTTGTATTAGGAATAATGGGTATGAATGATGATGTTTGGTTTAGGGATGGGTTTGCGGAATCTTTGGTGGGCTCATGTGGTGGTTCAAGTGAAAGGTGGACAGTTGTTTTTGTAGTATTGGAATGGTGAAGGGAGGAGGAGACATTGGTGGGGATTGCTGGTAAGAATTCCAGTGGGTTGTTATCAATACGAGCATTCTTATAGTATGGGTCATTTTCCAATTTGTATTCTAATGCAGCGAGAATGCGATGTCTACTGACAATGAATTCATAAGCCTTATGGTCATTACTATGGCGAGTGACAATTAGAATGTCCAAGTTTTCAACACGTCGTGGCAACATGTTTGCAATTTTTGTAATGTCTTGAGGAAAAAAAATTGTGTGGCCACTATATTTTTATTGGCCACCATGTGCATGTGTTACCTGCAGTATAGGGTTGACCCTAGCAATAAACATTTCTTCTATTTGTGAAAGAAATGTAAGGACAGCTGGTTGAGGACCAGGGTCCATGTTGTTCGATAATGAGAAGCAATGACCCTTTGTTTCAGAGATGCATCTGGAGCAGTAATACATTTGGTTGGAGTTGCGGATATGTATTCCAGGATATGATTCAAGACAAATGGAGCATGGGCATTTAAGTGGAAGTTTATCAATCTTTGCATGGAAATATCGATGTGATTCATTAGTATAAACGTTGTTGAAAGCATGTGCGAAGGAGCGGTTAGGGCAATGAGGTATGGATGTATTTGTTTGATAGGTTTGCTAAGAAGATAAAGAGTTTGATAATTGAAAAGGAGGATTGTTTTTGGGGTGGGTCGTTTCAATCAAATAATATTGGTTTTGCTTCTATTTTTTGTGTTTTTGACATTCTCTAATGCCTTTTTTTTTCCTGATAAAGCTCATGGCGACGTGCATTTATTCGTTCTTTATTTGTTGCATAGTATCTTTGGGCACGTTCGTCATTACAAGAATAAGACATTCACAAAAGTTATGGTACCTATAAGCAAGAGAGGGGAAAACAAGAATGTTATTTGGAGAGAACAACTATGTTATTGTATAAAAGTGAAAGAAGGGAAAGAAATTTAAGTTTTGAATAGTTTTATGTGAATTTTTTATTTGAATAATGTGTTTGAAAGAACATTTTAGTATTTTTCCTTTATACATGTAGATAGTTTCATGTGTAATACAACAAGTTACCTCATTTTTTAAAAGAAAAAAGATGATAGAAATGTGAATTTATCTACTCACATAATGCTAGATACAATGGAGGACGAATACTTATTTCAGTGCTATATAAAAACAATTCGTGAGAAGGCATGCAACAGTGTATGGTGTAAAATTGTATTTATAAAATTTGATAATAGGAATTGTCAAAAAGTGAGGAATACATTTTGTGATATCTATATACAATATTGAGATGTTCTGAATTTCTCGAAGGATGTTGTTACATTCTGTCATGAAATGCAAGGTTTCTTCTTTTATGATAACACATTTCAACCGTGGTATTCCTTGAAAAGTTTCTGTCTTCATCGATAGTGTGAAAATATGATATGTCCATGGAGCTTTGGAGATAATTTCTTTGATTACATCTGGATCTGAGGATAATAAATAGAAGTCTTTGGCATTATTCCCAATAATTGTAGATCTCGCGTCTTTGAAAGCAACAATTGAAGCTCATTCACCAGTGTGATCTTGTATGTCAATTTTCAGTGAGTATTTGTAAGCACAATCACTTACTTCAGCGTTGCATTTTGGGCAAAACCACATCCCTGTATTTTGTGGAATAAGTTTTTTCATGCATTTTTTCCCATCAACGATGGACGAGTAAGAAATGTAGTAAAAACTGTCCATCCCAATTTTTGTTATTGTGCCCTTTAATTGGAAAAATGTTGGTTTCTCTAAGGAATCCATACTGTAAATATCAGCAATTGTTAATTTTTTTTGTTGATGGCCAAAAGGAGATCTTATTGTCAAAGATGTAGAAGCTACAGTCGAACCTTCTTTTTTAAACCATGACTTTAGCGTGTGGGCCTCTTCAATGTTAGTATCTATAAGAATAATGGATCTCATTGTAGTGCCGACATTTTTTCCATTAAATTCTCCAACACGAACAGACTTGATTGCAATGATTGGGTTATTTCCTACAGCACATAAGGAGGAGATTTCTTGTGATATGACATCAAAATTATCTCCCCAAAAATTACATCTATGTTATATGTAGACATGTCTTAAAGTTGTAGTGTTTGTTTAGTAACTTCAGAGCCGTCTTTTCTACGTATAGTGCACACACTGGAAATGTTTGTGACAATACCAAGAATATCAACAATGGAGTTGACGTTTGTTGTTCTGATATCGTTGATTGATTTTATATTGAATTGCACTATTGGATTATGTATTTTTCGCTGGCAACCTGTTCTATGGTAGATGTTGCATTCAACAAAATTTCCCAGTCATTGTTCAAGTGGTTTTATTTCTTACTAGCCATTTTCACATTTCCTTTAGAGACAATGTAGACATTTCCATGTTGGATTTTATCGAAAAACTAATCTGTGACATTGTTGAAATAAGTAATATGTATTTCTCCACCCTCTGTATCGAACAGGTCAAAACCAAAAACTTTACCAGGTCCGAATTGATTCTGAAATTGTCGAAGAGATGTTTTCCTTTGGACGTATCATTATATGCACCAATTTGAGTGGTAAGGGCTTAGCGATTTGATCGGAATTTGAACTGGCAGAATGGATGGGGTTGGAGTAGTTGGAAGAGCGCAGTGTCTTTTTGATAAAGGATCTGGGTTCGATGAGGAAGGAGTGTTTTCATCAGATGTGATCGGGATACGCATATTTTTGGGATTGTCAATTAAGGGTGCAAATGAAGTAGAAATTTGGAAGTCTATTAGCTTTATAGTCCTACACGACAAATGAGAGTCATAGGAATAATTGTTAGAGGTGGAATTGTTATCGATAAAAATGTTAAATTTGAAATAAGAAATTTATAACAAACTTACATTAATGGCCAATAGCTAAAGTAGTCCAGCTTTTAACATTTATAATAGAACCCTTTTGTACCAAGCCTGTTGCTACGAGGTCATTGAAATCTTTTGGAAGCATAATGTGTTTCTTATATGTTCCGTCTGAGATTGCAGTACGATATCATGGATTTGAATTTTGCATTGATTGTATAGGTTCAAGTTCAACAATTTGTAGGTATGGTTGAATATGAGTTGATCCAGATAACATTGAGAAAATTGCATTCTCAGTAAGGTTTGTTGTCATTTTCTGGAAGTGGAGATGACAAAATAAGTATTGTACAAAACAAAACACAAAAATGTTGTTTTCTTCACGTAAGATTTTTAACATTCATTACATTCCTTTAACAGTAAATGAAAATATATGAACTAAAGGGCAAGAAGCATGTTCAATTTGTTTCTAAATGAGTGGTTATCTAAGCTTGTAAACATAATAATGAATATATTTATTACAACAACTTCTATATGATCATTCTTTTTGAAACATAGTTAAAACTGTAAATTAACAATTTCATAAACCTATGCATGTTAGAAACAATCAGATAGGCGTAACATACTTAATACTATAAACTGTAAAGTTGGAGAATGCACATGAGAAATATACCGTGGAGTATGCCATCAAATATCCCCATACTGGCTTTTGTAGGAGACAACTTACAGAAGAAATACAACTGATAGAAAATATTGTAAATATTGTTTAAATCACCCGCATAAAAAAACCCACAAATAGGAAATATAAAATGTGTTAGGTTCGAAATGAAACACACACCTGACTTCATGAGAAAATTGAGTGGAGAGTAATAAAAAGAAAAAAATGGTATTGGCTTTATTAGACTAGGGAGAGGGTAACAAACTGGGGTTATAGATGGAACATATATCAAGTTGCTCACTACAAGGTATGGAAATGAATATCTTGAATCCTTTATATAATTCAATGAAATATCTCATGTTTTTGTGCATTGTCCACTCCCAATAGAAGCTTGGTTGAAGGAATTGAAACTGAGAAATGGAAACACTCAGCATCTTTTTAAATCATGATTAATGGTTCTGCCTCCAGATGATTAAGGGGTAAAAGAGGGCATCAACTATCCCCCTTTTCATTCATGTTGGTAGCTATAGGATTATAGTAGCTTTGCCTAAAAGGTATCAATGAGGAATTTTTCCATATCCTTTGTACATGACATAACTAACTTTATTTGGAGTATAAACAATAAGGAAAGTGTTGGTAATTTATACTATATAGCAAAGCTATAAGTATGGAAGTGAATGTAAACAGGTCTTTGATATTATTCAATGAACAGGTCTATAAACCCAGATGAAATCTAAGCGATGAATGCACATGAGAAAGATATTGTACAATTCTAATAGGAAATTAATTTTTCTAAATAATGTTTTTTTTTTCAATATGTTATCTTATTATGGATTTTGCTATGTGATCTTGACTATGACGAATAGGTAAATAATTTTTTATTTTCAAGAAGTTATCTTGTTATGGATTTTTCTATGTGACTTTGTAATTGGACGCCAAAACTATGATAAATAGGTAATTAATTTTTGTATTTTTTTTTTTCAATATGTTATCTTGTTATGGATTTTTCTATGTGACTTTGCAATTGGATGATGACTTGATTCTCCCAAGATTTGGATGTTAATTTTCATATTTACATTTTTATTTTTATCTAAGTCTTATGTGAAGAATTGCATAAATTATGATTGGTCTTAAATTGTTTAAGAATCTAGATAAATCAAATCTCTAGAAATGTAACTAGTTCTTTAACTTCAACCTTAAAAAAACATCCTGAGAAAATTCTTTCTAATTATTTAGTATATTTAAAAATTAAAATAAATCTTTATTTAAACATTAATAAATTTAAATTTAAAAAATGATCTACAAATTCCTTTTGGTAACTAAATTATAATAAACTCTACCCCTTCTTGGGATAAAATATATGCTTGATTATTTAAATATATAATTAAAGAGTAGTTGTTCCCGCAGTTGAAAAATTGTAGTCTTCAAAAGCAAAAATGGTTGTCCACAAGTTAAGTCCACTATGCTTGTTAATTGTGAGAAACTCTTTCAGATGAGAAAAATATCTTTGTAGCAAATTTCTATCCATGGTATAAAAAATAGGAGACAGATTTGCATCCTCTACCACCATAAAAAATAAAATTCCAACGTCCTTCTCACATTAACAACTTCTCACATTCTACCAAAACATACAAGCTCCTAACAGTCAAGTCTATTCTACATGTTAACAGGTATTTCTATCAATCCAATAAAGAGATGAAGTTTATGAGCACCACTAATGGATCAAAAGTAGTTACACATTGCTCTATATTAGTTTAACCTCATTTGAAGACATTGTTGGGTAAAGGGCACTAAATGTGTAAAACTCTAAAGACCTTTGATATTACTGCTTCTTCATTCTGTATAAGAGGTATATATGGTTCACCCTCCCTTGGGGGTAGTGTTTTGGAGAGTGCCCTAGTTCATTGCAACCAAGATCAACTGAATTAACCGTGAGCTTTGCTGGCTAAAACCTAAAAGCAAATTGAAATATATTCTTGGGGCAGTGTTTTCGAGAGTGCATAAACTCAACCATGGAAAATATATTGGGGAGAAAAAGAGCACATATATACTACATATAATCAGTGAGACTAGTACAGGTTGAGGTCATCTATATATGTTCCTAGAAACATGCTTCAAAATACCTCCGATTGCAGACAAGGCAAAAAAAAGGTTCAAATAACCAGCATAAGCAAAGGACCAAAAATAAAATACATTGTAATTATGTTACAATCTATAATCCCATAGTTGAAAAATTGCAGTCTTCAAAAGAAAAAATGGTTGTCCACAAGTTAAGTCCACTATGCTTGTTAATTGTGAGAAACTCTTTGAGTTGAGAAAAATATCTTTGCAGCAAAATTTTGTCCATGGTATAAAAAATAGGAGACACATTTGCAACTGCTCCCACCATAAAAAAATTCCAATGTCCTTCTCACATTGACAACTTCTCACATTGTACCAAAACATACAAGCTCCCATAAATTAACCTTATAAAAGTTGAACTTGGTATCACAACGAAAAACTGTATGGCATGTTTACATTTGCAATAAATATGTTAGCAGAGCGGAGCTTTCTAAAAGCAAGACAGGGAGGAGGTCTAATAAACAACATTAACATTGAGATATTATTTTTTATCATTGCCAAGTTTGCAAATTCCTCAAAGAGATATGCCAAGGGGAATCAAGTACCATTTATTTCAACTCAAAATCTCTGATCAACAAACTTTGTATTTCAAAGCTTTTCAACTACAACTGGGAAAAGTTGTTGTAGTAGAAAATATTTCCCCTCTTTATATTTGGTGACTCACTACAGCGTAAAGAGAAAACTCCATTGGTGTTGCAGGGCTTCAAATATGAGGAAAAGAGTCAAACAAATGAGCAAATGATTTGGAAAATAGATATGAGGATCCCATGCTTTCATCCATAATGATTTAATTTCTGCATCACTGAATTTGTAATGAAAGAAACCTAAATCTGTATCATCATTCTAGAGATAAGCCCATCTGATCTGCAAGTCATTCATTGTGCTCTCAAACGATTTGCAGTTGCGAGAGAAGAAGAAGAGGAAACAACAGAGTGGTTGAAGGATTCAGGGGATCCTAACAGTGATTTGATGGATTGGGCGAGGTAAGAGGCAATGGCTACCTTCACCTGCCCTCTTTTGGGGATGTTCCTCCTTGAATGAGGACCAGTAGCTAAAGGCATCTTGGTATTTATGTTTTCGACTGAATTCAATGGATTAAGCGATTAAGGAAGATAACAAGCAGTGAATGCTTGAAATATTGAATAAACGAAGTGCAGAAGCAAGGGAGAGAGGGTTTAGAGAAATGAGATGATAACGAGTATTTAAGCTTTACTTTCCATATCTAAATGCAATGTGAATGAATCTTGTGAAAAATGTGTTGTTTACGCAGAGAAGCTACAAGTGGTGGAAAATTATTTTTTTTTAGCTATAAAAGTTATAAGATTTAAATCTATTCAACATGTTACTGGGTATCTATATTACTCAATGTAGAGTTAAGGTTTATAGCCACTCACTTATGGATCAAAAGCATGATGAATTAGTAAACTCTTAGCCGTTGGATGTAAAAAACAGGATTCAAGTCTATTCTACATGTTAATGGGTATTTCTATCAATCCAATACATAGATGAAGTGTATAAACACCACTAATGGATCAAAAGTAGTTACACATTTCTCTATATTAGTTTAACCTCATTTAAAGACATTGATTGGTAAAGGGCACTACATGTGTAAAAATCTAAAGACCTTTGATGTTACTGCTTCTTCATTCTATATAAGAGGTATATACGGTTCACCCTCCCTTGGGGGTAGTGTTTTGGAGAGTGCCTTGGTTCATTAGAACCAAGATCAACTGAATTAATCGTGAGCTTTGATAGCTAAAACCCAAAAGCAAATCGAAATATATTCTTGGGGGCAGTGTTTTGGAGAGTGCATAAACTCAACCATGGAAAATATATTGGGGGAGAAAAAGAGCATATATATACTACATATAATCAGTGACCCCAGTACAGGTTGAGGTCATCCATATAAGTTCCCAAAAACATGCTTCAAAATACCTCCAATTGCAAACAAGGCAAAAAAAAAGTTCAAATAACCAACATAAGCAAAGGCCCAAAAATAAAATACATTGTAATTATGTTACAATCTATAATCCCGCAGTTGAAAAGTTGCAATCTTCAAAAGAAAAAATGGTTGTCCACAAGTTAAGTCCACTATGCTTGTTAATTGTGAGAAACTCTTTCAATTGAGAAAAATATCTTTGCAACAAAGTTCTATTCATGGTATAAAAAATAGGAGACACATTTGCAACCTCTACCACCATAAAAGATTCCAACGTCCTTCACACATTCTACCAAAACATACAAGCTCCCATAAATTAACCTTATAAAAGTTGAACTTGGTATCACATTAAAAAATTGTATGGCATGTTTACATTTGCAATAAATATGTTAGCAGAGCAGATCTTTCTAAAAGGAACATAGGGAGGAGGTTTGATAAACAACATTAACATTGAGATATTATATTTGCTCATTGCCAAATTTGCAAATTCCTCAAAGAGATATGCCAAGGGGAATCAAGTGCCATATATTTCAACTCAAAATATCTGATCAACAAACTTCGAATTTCAGAGCTTTTCAACTACAACTAGGAAAAGCTGCTGTAGTAGAAAATATTTCCCCTCTTTATATTTGGTGACTCACTACAACGTAAAGCACAAACTCCATTGGTGTTGCAAGGCTTAAAATCTGAGGAAAAGAGTTAGACAAATGAGGAAATGATTTGGACAACAGATCTAAGGATCCCATTCTTTCATCCATAATTATTTAATTTCTTCATCACTAAATTTGTAATGAAAGAAACTCAAATCTATATCAACATTCTGGAGATAAGCCCATCTGATCTGCAAGTCATTCATTGTGCTCTCAAATGATTTGTAATCGTGAGAGAAGAGGAAGAGGAAACAATAGAGTGGTTGAAGGATTTAGGGGATCCTCACAGTGATCTGATGGATTGGGTGAGGGAAGAGGCAATGACTGCCTTCACCTACCCTCTTTTGGGGATGTTCCTCCTCGAATGAGTACTAGTAGCTGTAGGCATCTTGGTATTTATGTTTTCGACTGAATTCAAAGGATTAAGCGGTTAAGGAAGATAACAGGCAGTGAATGCTTGAAATATTGAATGAATGGAGTGCAAAATCAAGGGAGAGAGGGTTTAGAGAAATGAGATGATAACGAGTATTTAAGCTTTACTTTCCATATCTGAATGCAATGTGAATTAATCTAAATTCATCCCATTTAGTCAAACTGCACAAAATGTGTTGTTTATGGAGCGAAGCTACAGGTGGTGGAAAATTCTTTGTTTTTAGCTGTAAAAGTTATAAGATTTAAATATATTCAACATGTTACTGGGTATCTATATCAGTCAATGCAAAGTTAAGGTTTATATCCACTCACTTATGGATCAAAATCGTGATCAATTAGTAAACTCTTAGCTGTTGGATGCAAGCCCATCTGATCTGCAAGTCATTCATTGTGCTCTCAAACGATTTGCAGTCGCAAGAGAAGAGGAAGAGGAAATAACAGAGTGGTTGAAGGATTTAGGGGATCCTAACAGTCAATTCTATTCTACATATTAATGGGTATTTCTATTAATCCAATACATAGATGAAGTTTATAAACACCACTAATGGATCAAAAGTAGTTACACATTGCTCTATATTAGTTTAACCTCATTTAAAGACATTGTTGGGTAAAGGGCACTACATGTGTAAAACTCTAAATACCTTTGATTTTACTGCTTCTTCATTCTGTATAAGAGGTATATACGGCTCACCCTCCCTTGGGGGCAGCGTTTTGGAGAGTGCCCTGGTTCATTGGAACCAAGATCAACTCAATTAATTGTGAAAGAAAAAATGGTTGTCCACAAGTTAAGTCCACTATGCTTGTTAATTGTGAGAAACTCTTTCAATTGAGAAAAATATCTTTGCAACAAAGTTCTGTCCATGGTATAAAAATAGGCGACACATTTTCAACCTCTACCACCATAAAAAAATTCCAATGTCCTTCTCACATTGACAACTTCTCACATTCTACCAAAACATACAAGCTCCCATAAATTAACCTTATAAAAGTTGAACTTGGTATCACATCGACAAACTGTATGGAATGTTTATATTTGCAATAAATATGTTAGCAGAGCAGAGCTTTCTAAAAGCAAGACAGGGAGGAGGTCTGATGAACAACATTAACATTGAGATATTATATTTGATCATTGCCAAATTTGTAAATTTCTCAAAGAGATATGCCAAGGGGAATCAAGTGCCATATATTTCAACACAAAATCACTGATCAGCAAACTTTGTATTTCAGAGCTTTTCAACTACAACTCGGAAAAGCTGTTGTAGTAGAAAATATTTCCCCTCTTTATATTTGGTGACTCACTAATGCATAAAGAGCAAACTCCATTGGTGTTGCAAGGCTTCAAATCTGAGGAAAAGAGTCAGACAAATGAGCAAATGATTTGGACAACAGATCTGAGGATCCCATGCTTTCATCTATAATGATTTAATTTCTGGATCACTGAATTTGTAATGAAAGAAACTCATATATGTATCAACATTCTGGACATAAGCCCATTTGATCTACAAGTCATTCATTGTTCTCTCAAACGATTTGTAGTCGCGAGAGAAGAGGAAGAGGAAACAAGGGATCCTAACAATCAAGTCTATTCTACATGATAATGGGTATTCCTATCAATCCAATACATAGATGAAGTTTATAAACACCACTAATGGATAAAAAGCAGTTACACATTGCTCTATATTAGTTTAACCTCATTTAAAGACATTACTGGGTAAAGGGCACTAGATGTGTAAAAATCTAAAGACCTTTGATGTTACTGCTTCTTCATTCTGTATAAAAGGTATATACAGTTCACCCTCCCTTGGGGGCAATGTTTTGGAGAGTG
>APFE030737106.1:0-14754 GCA_000404065.3 Pinus taeda
TAGCTTTCATAACTAGTAAGATGCCTTTGTAAATTTTCATTACTCCACCTTGAATTACAGTTTTATATCCATTTGAATCAAGTGCTCCTAATGAAATCAACTTTTTCCTTAAATTTGGTACATGTCTCACATCAGTTAATATTCTAGTTGTCCCATCAAACATTTGTAGTTGTATGCTCCCAATCCCAACAATATTACATGTTACATCATTACCCATGTACACAACACCATCATTAATTGATTTATAATCCTTAAACCATTCTTTATGGACACACATGTGGTTTGATGCCCCGGAATCTAACAACCAATGTTGACCATGATTTGACACATTAACTGATAAAACTTCTTCACTCATACCTGAACCAGATGTCGAACCTGTATCTGTCGTATTTGCCTCCTTCTTCTCTGTCGAAGACTCTGCTTTTGAAGTTTGCTGCTGTCACTTCCAGCAGTCCTTCTTTAAATGCCCTGACTTGCCACAAAACCAGCACTTTAGCTTACCCTTCTTCCCTTTCGACTTTGAACGTGAGTCGCTCGGCTTCCTGGGGCGTCTTTCTTTCGAACGACCTCTAACCATCATAGCTTCTAATGTAGAGGTTTCAGAATGCGACTTCCTCCTTGTTTCTTCCGATAATAAGGATGCAACTACATCATCAAACTCAATAGTTTCTGATGAACTAAGACTTATAGAAGTAGCAAAATGATCCCATGATTCGGGCAACGAGCACAATAAAGTAATAGCTTTATCCTCGGATGGAATTTTTACTTCTATACTTTGTAATTGCACAAGAAGAGTATTAAAAGCATTTAAATGATCAGCAATCGATGTACCTTCCTTCATTCGCAAACCGTACAACTGTCGTTTCAGGAGAATCCTATTGGTTAAGGATTTGGTCATGTACAGTTTCTCCAGTTTTGTCCACAAACCAACAGCTGTTGTCTCCAACACAATATTAAACAGGACATCATCAGCTAGACACAGTCGAATAGCACTAATCGCTCTTTCATCCATCTCGCCCCACTCACTATCTGTGATGTTGTAAGGTTGTTTGGACTTGCCCAACAACGCCTTTGCCACACCATGTTGGACAAGCAAATCATGCATCTTCACCTTCCAGATCTCAAAATTATTCTTGCCATTAAATTTCTCAATTTCAAACCGAGCACTTTGAGTTTTCGCCATTTTGGTATCAAAAAAGCACAATAATCTCCAATACCAACGTTTAAATACCAGCACTTAAAAAACAATTGCCTATGCCTTTTTTCAAAAAATCAAATTTCTCCCTCATATTCCTGGCATCATCAATTCATTATCCAAAATCGTAACTAAAAGGTCTTTAAAACTTTCGTTAAAGGTCACGATGCTCTTAAACAATTCTTTAAAAACTTCATAAACAATTATTTTTATTTTGAGGTCCGAAAGTTAGCACTGAATAGCAGCTAGTGTAAATTGTTGCGCAATCAGAGTATTCATCTGATAGGTACAGTAAATATAAAAAATAATGCGTCGACACATGGGATGCCTGTGTAAGCCGTGACTGAAAAAGGAAATCAGGGCTTTCGAGAGATATGTGCAGTGATTATATTTCTAAATAAAAATAGAACGAGTTGCAAGGGTGTGCCAATGAATTTTATTATAACCTGACATGCAATGAAGCTTCTTACCCCTGTCCCATTGTCGCAGACGACAACATTATTATTGTTCTCCATTAAGCTCCCTCAACCATCAAGGAGTAAATGACATCAAAATGCTTTCAGCCCTTGAGATTGGCTTTGAAAATATGTAGATGGTGGATGTAGGAAACTCGTATGGTAATCACACGCTGCTGCCAATTGACGTGGCTCAGGTAGTCTCTGTGCATTCCTTGTACCGATTACTATCGGATTCTCGCACTAGCATGCAGGTCTGGTCTGTCTGACTTCTGCGCAGAAGTGATATACGCCCTCAGTCATACGCACCTCCAACACGCACCACCAGCATGCACGCATAGAACCTTCTCAGTACCAGCGCCTCCACGCCTTAGCGCTCCACCTCCAGCAGTGTCGCTCCTCCAACACACTTTGATACCAATTGTTGGAGTGATGCACAACTAAATTAAATAAACAAGATAACACAGCAAAAAAAATCATGCACAGAAAACACAACTTTTAACGTGGTTCACCCAACCAATCTGGGCTACGTCCACCAAACATAGGCATCGGCAATTTATTAATCAAAACAGGAGATTACATCAAGAAATCCTCACAAAACTCTCACACACTCTTAGCCAACATCCGAATGATTTCCTGTTATATAGCATAGAGAATCTAACAGCCTCATTAACTCCCTCACATCAAATATATGAGGCATTAACTCCCTCCCAACAAACTGGAGTTAATCTAGGACCTGAATTCTATTGTTGTCACCTTCAGAGATTTTTGCCTATTTGATTCCAAACAGAAAATCTCAACACCATCATGACTATAAATATCTAACCAAAAGAGTCAAAGGAGCCATAGGAGGAAGAGCACCTCTTCCATTCATCAATGTGGGTGAAGGAGACGCCAGTACATATCATTATTAACATCAGGATCTAGAAGAACCTAATATCAACTATGGTCATCAAGAGATTGAAGTTGCTAAAGTGCTACTCCACCACCCATACACCATTGGTTGGTTGAGCCATGGATGAGACATATGTGTCAATTAACAATGTTACTTGTCCTATGACAACAATCCATTCATAGATGAGATATTGTGTGATGTTTCCTCGCTTGAAGTTTGTGATGTTAGTTTAGGAAAACCTTATATGTGTAAACATCATGTTGTTTATGAGTTCCATCCTCGTAATGTCATTCTTACTCTAAGAGGTCAATTCTGCAGGCTACTAGAAGTAATTTCAACTATTGCAATTCCATTGATATTAAGAAAATAATGTTGAAAGCTAATATCTTAGATTCTTAAGTGTGTCCTCTTCATGGTTCTGTTAGAAGGTGAAAGGAATTCCACTGCAACCACCATAACCTCAACATGAGACCTCTCTACCCAATCGAAGCATTGGAAAATATTGTAGAGGCATACAAATGTGTCTATGCTTCACTCATGAGGGTGCCTCTACAACACTAAGTAACTCAATTAACCTGATATGTAGTGATCCTTTACCTAATGGTCCAATATATAGATGCTTTTTCTTCGAGAATGAGGAAATAAAATGTCAGATTCATGAGATTAAAGGGCCACATTCAACTAAGCTCCTCAACTTGCATGAGCCCAATTGTGTTGGTGTTGAAGCAAAATGGCACTTGGATACTTTTTATTGGTTATATATTCCTAAACAAAATCATTGTCAAGAAAAAATACTTGATCCCCGTGTTGAGGATATTCGTGATTAGCTTAAGGGTGATGAGTTCTTTAGTAAGATTTATCTAAAGTTAGGCTACTATGAGTTTCCATTTAAACAAATTGATGTATGGAAGACAATCTTAAAATATAAAGAAGGCTTTTTGGAGTGCTTGGTCATGCACTTTTCCTCTACTAATGCTCCAACAACATTCATGAGGATGATGGATGATATCTTTTGATTGTTCACAAACTCTTTTGTGGCCGTATATTTGGATGCCATCCTCATGTTAAATAAAATATGGGTAGAGGATTTGCAACACATTTATCAGGTCCTAAGCACCTTGCAACAACACAATTTGGAGAAATGTCGATTTGGCATGCAAAGAATTAAATATTTTTGATACATCGTCGATGAACATGGGGTGCATGTGAACCCATCTAAAATCCAAGTCATTTGGGATTACCCAACCCTTATGAATCTAATAGAGCTTTGCAGCTTCTTGGGACTTGCTAACTTCTACTAAAAGCCCATGTTGGAGTTCTCATATTGCTTGGACCTTAATTCAATTGTCTAAGAATGAGCTAAAGAAAAAAACTCATGGTCTAATTCACAATAGAAAACATCCGAGGATCTAAAAAACCACCTCTTCTTTGCACTAGTCCTCACCTTGCTAGAATCACAACAATGATTTGAGCTTGAGACATATTCCTCTAATTATGTTATCGATATAGCCCTCACTCAGCAAGGACATCCAGTGGACTATCATAGTGGAAAACTCTCTAATATTGTTCGAGGATACCCCACCTATGGCAAGGAGGTATACTCCATTTTGCAGGCATGCCAATAGTGGAAGCATAAATTATGGTAAAGGAGATGATCATCTACATCAATCGTAGGCATTTGTGATTCATGCAGACATAATGAAAGCTATAAAATGGCCGCCATTATAAATGGTCCACATACCTACAACATTTCCACTTGAACATCAAGTAAAAGAAAGGAAACAACAACTACGTTGTAGGCTACCTCAGTCAACCTTTAATTACGGTGCTAACCATAATTCTTAACTCTTTTTGGCACAATACAATTGTGTGGTCACAATTATACGATGATTCTCACTTCGTTGCTACATACTAGACATTGATTGCAAGAAAATAAGTTCTATAGTTCTACCTGTAGGATGTTCTCTTGTGCTACCTAGGCAAAATTTGTGTTCCTTCAAGTGAGCATGCCAAGCTGATTTAGGAGGCACATTATAGTTACAATAATTCAAAAATATTTCTATAAAGCTTTGACAAGACATCCATCAATATATCAGATCATGCATGACTTGTGCCATTACTAAATCAACCATTAATAAATATGGGATATACTCTCCTCTAGCTACTCTAAACAAGCCCTGGGAGTAAGTCTCCATGGATCACATGTCATTTTTCCCTCCACCAAGCATGGTAATGATTGTTTATTTGAGGTTGTCGATCGATTATTTAAGATGGTTATTTTGGCAGTGTGCAAGAAGTGTATTACAACTGAATCCATTTCTAAACTCTTCTTTGAGCGTGTTTAGGTCCATTTTAGGGTATATCAAACCATTATTTCATATAGGGATAGTATCTGCCTCAAAAACGTCTTGTCTAGATTATGGTCTTTGATGGATACCAGCTTGACCTAATCAACTGCCTTTCATCCCCAAACAGAAGTGGTTAATACTATTATTGTGAATATCTTGCACATGTACAACTCCAAGCATCAATGTACATGGCATAAAATCCTTCCATATGTTTAACATAGCTATAAAAAAATTATTTGCATCTTTATTGGCCATATTCATTTTCAGATGTGCCTAAGGTTCCAACTACTGGCCCAAATTGATGTAGTTTTTCCCATTGTATCTTCACTAGTGGATTCCTCCCATGCTTAGGCCAAAGTAGATAGACTAGCCAAATTTGTTGAATGGAACCAACACCTACAACAATAGGTTCATGACATTCTACCAAAATCCAATGCCCGGTCCAAGCAACGACACAAACAACATTAGGTTTACACACAAGTTCTATGTTAGTGATAAGGTGTTGTTGCATTTATAGAAAGAGTTCCTCATAGGCCCTTGTAGGAACCTTAAACCACATTGATATGGGCCTTACATAATTAGAAAGGTTGTGGGTTAAAATGATTTTGAATTGATTATCCCCCCTTTCCTTGGATTACACCTAGTATTTAATGTGGAGTTGTTTTGACCATATTTTCCATCTTTAATGGACCCCTTAGAGGGAACCAAGTAATTGGCCCCAACGAAAATCAATTGTTGCTACATTGAACATGCTACAATGGATTTGATCATGGGCACCAAGAAAAAGGATACATGCTAGCTAAACATACAATTCTATTGGGTTGTCAAAGCAAGGCAAATTCTTCACCAAGGCAAGTGGTTCACCAACAGCCAAATTCAATAGAAATTTCCTCATATGATAAGGGAACTTAAGATAATGGAAACCATTACTTCATTAGGGGGTATGACTGATCCAGGTGGATATCGAAGGTCACTCATCTCTTTCTCTGACTCAATGGGTCTCTATTTTCCTTGTATTTTTTCTATGGTTTTTCGAGTCCCAAACTTCTAGGGCCATTTTGAGGCCCCAAACGATGTTTCTTTGGCCCTAGCCAAGAGTTGTAATCCTTGAATAATTTTTTCCAATTAGATACCATGTGCCCCAAACAAATATTGTGTACAGAAGTTGCACCCTTAGGAAGTCGATGTACCACCTAACCATCTTGGTTCACAAAAACTTTTTGGTGCTTCATTTTCTAGGGTTACGTTTTTGGGTCTTTATGGTTCTTTGTTTCACATATGGCTACCACCATTCTAACTAGTTTGTTTTTTACAATATTCTAGTATTTAATTTATCATTAGAAATTGAGTTTTCATTGTTCTCTCTACTATGTTTTTATGTGTGTGTGTGTGTGTGTGTGTGTGTGTGTGTGTTTCATTTCATTTCTTACCTTTCATTTTGTTCCTTGTACAACCTGCACTAACTTCTTTCTGCTAGTTCCTTAGCTCTACAACATGCCTAGTTGTATAAATTGCTAAGGTATCTCTTATTGGATTGTTTTCCTAGATTTTTTTTTCTTAAAATTATATTTTCTCTTTCTCCAACCTAATACTATTTCCACAGTAGTCTTCCTCAGTATTCATCCTCAATGTGATTCATACACCCATCGAGGCCTTTTCTAAATTCCTCCAACTTGCATAGGATGTAACAAATTTTATTGTAGTGATGGTGCACTATCCTCCTCAGGACCAACTAAGGAACCAAGGAAGATTTAATACATGATAAAAACAATTCCATAGTGGAACTAGGGATTACAACATGAAAAAAATCAATGCTTAGAAGAAGAGAAAGCCCTTCCAAAGCTCAGAAAAATTAGATGCATAGTCGAATAGCCAAAATTAAAGCCAAGATATACAAAAATTCTATAATGAATTGGAAGAAACATTTGATTCAACTTGAAAACATATATTTATTCCATAGTTATAGAGCCATGCAAATCTTTTGAATGCATCTTGACATTTCTTCATCCTATGGAGTTCATTGATGGGGGTTGCTAACTTCGAAAATCCTTCAACAAATTTGTGATAATATCTGGCCATTCCCATAAAAATACATACTTTATGAATGTTGATTGGCTCCAACCATTCCATGATGGCCTCAATATTTTCAAAATCCATTGTAATACCATCCCCAAAGATGATATGTCCTAGATAGTGAATCTCAAACTAGTAAAATTAACACTTTGATAACTTCCCATATAGTTGGTTTTCTATAAAACACTACAACACCAACCTCAAGTTTTCATTATGCTCTTCCAGGTTCCTTGAATAGATCAACATGTCATCAATAAAAACTTGTATGAACTTGTCTCAATCATCACCTCATGAAAACACTTAGGGTATTTGTGAGTCCAAAAGGTAGTACTACGAACTGAAAAATGCTCAAATCTCATCTCAAAAGTTGGCTTTGGGATATCATATTCTTTAATACCCAATTAGTGGTATCTAAACCTCAGACCTATATTATAAAACTTAGTCACCCCCTTCATATGGTAAAAAAAAACATCTATCCTTGGCAAATTATATTGATTTTTTATTGTCACCTTATTCAACTAATAATAGTCTATGCATAACCTCCAAGATCCATCCTTGTCCTTGAAAAAAATCACTAGTGCTCCCCACAAAGATACACTAGGTCGTATGAAGCTGAAATCCAATAACTCCTTCAACTAAATATGTAATTCCTCCAATTCAAGAGTTGACATACAATATGGAGTTTTTTTTATAGGATTGGTGCTATATTTATGATCAATAGTGAAATCAATCTCCCTCTCCGGAGGCATCCCTGATAACTCTTGAAGAAACATATCCTTGAATTCAACAAGAATTGGATATTTATATAGAAATTTTGAGTCCCTTTTGTCATTTAATGATGCAACTACATATACCTAAAACCCATTTTTCTTACATCTCATCAATTATATTGATGAGATGATTTGTAATGACCCTCCTTGGTTCTTCCTCACCAAGGATTTTCTCTAACCATCATTGTTAGTGAAATGCAGTAACTTATCCTTACAATCTAATATTTCCTCATGTTTCTCTAACCAATCCATGCCTATGAAAACGTCATAAGATCCCAACACCATGACATACAAGGAAACCTTAGACTTGCACACATTTAGTTCAATCTTGCAATCCCTTACTATTTTACTTGTGCTCCTTTTCATCCTACAAGTCATTTCTACATGTTTAAAATCATGTTGTGCAACTACATTATGTCTAATCTTTAATAATGCATTACGGGAAATAAAAGATTTAGTAGCTCCTAGACCTATTAAAAAATAAAAACTTATACCATCAATATTACCTATCATCTAGAGTACAATGGAATGAAGCTCAACCTGGTGATTGTTAACCATCGCATGAAGCTAATGAGCCTTTCGTAGATTCCCCACTGTGGCATGATGTTGTGTTGGGTTGGACTTACCTTTTCATTGTGGGTAATCCCTCTCGTAGTGTAGATCTTCACAATTCCACATCCCCTCATAGGATCCTAGCTCCCACTAGCTAAATTTAATGTTGGCTTGGAACTCTGCTAGTATGAACCAGACTGTTGTGTAAATGTTGCTAGGGTGTAGCATAGAATAGTTGTGTGGGATGATATTTCTATATCATATGTGAATGGTATTCTTTCTACCAAGAATTTTATGATGCAGACCATGATTGGTATGTTAAAGATTGATATGGTGGCCTCTGGTTCCCTGATGACCATGTTTGATGGTTGTAGATTGGTCATTTTTTATGGGTTATGTACTCTTAACTATTCCCATTAGGTGCTCCTAACTTGGTAGGCCTTGGTGACCTACTCCATCCACTACCCAAAATCTCCTCTTTAGCGACAACAACTTGCTAAACTGACTAATGCAAGGTACAAGACTGTAAAATTGTTAACTTGGTATGGATGTTACAATTTGGTCCATAGACAAACTTATTTACCCTTAACTTTTCTGTGTTTAAGTGAAAAACGCACCTAAGTAGATCCATGAATCGAGCTTCATACTTGGGTATAGGTCGACTTCCTTGTTTTAAGGCATTGAACTCATTCAATTTCCTTTTTATGAATTCATCTGACATATAACCTTCTCTAAAAATTTATTCGAATAATTCCCATGTTACCTCTAAAATATCCATTGCTAGTTTTGGAAAGAGTGTTTCCCACCACAATAATGCACTTTTTTTTAACTGAAACATGCCCATCCTTACCTTTAGATTTGAGGTGTATTTTGTTAAAGTGAAACACATCGCCATGTTCTTGAGCCAAGCTTTGAATGTTTGTCCATCTGTGGAGCTCCAAAACTCCAGAAATTTTACTTTTTCTAGTTTCCAATGCATATTGTTTCCTGTTGGATTTTGGGCCCCTTCAGTTTAGGTCCTCCATGTTCCCATTCCAAATAGTTCATCAAAGCCTTAGATATTTATTGAAAATATCTTATTAATTTCAACACTTCCGTAACAAGAATGTATTCTTACTCCACAATATGTTCCTTGTCAAGAGGTGAGGTGACAAGAGTTGGTTGTGAAGGCAATGCCATGCCACACCCTCTTGTGGCCTCGGTCCTTCCAGCTCCTCTTTAAGCCATAATACTTGTTTCAACAAATCATGAAGTTATATTAGTTCAATCAGATAATAAAAATAAGTATGGAAAGTGATTATGATTCCGAGACCTAATATTTAAATCATATACTTTAATACCAACATGTAAAACCTTATACCATAATATAACACACAAAATTATACACTAATTTTTTTATGTTCACTTTTGTTTACTAAACTTAATTATTGAAATTACATTATAAATGGAAGCTTTTAATATCTTCTTTAATATAGTTCATCAACCTATTAAACCTTAAATACTTATTTACACAATATATATTAATACTAAATAATTTAATATAACCAACTTCATTTAATATAACCAACTTCATTTTCTAATTATTTATAGATACCATTCTTATAGATTTAAGACCCATACCTACAAAAATGAATCCCATAATCACTATAAAATTAACCTTTTTAATCTATAGAATTATATTCACATATTAATTGTTTTCTTAACTTAGTTTGCAATCCTTTTACACGTGGCCCATAATTAAATTAAACTAAAAACATATATATCTAATAGTACCTATCCATTTATCATGATTATGAATGTGTGGTTTATACCCATTTCATTATTTAATATTTGGTCTTGGTTCAGAGAAAATATTAGTGATTCTGCACTATTCAATTCTAATTAATTATTTATATCATATAAATATAATTATAATTATATAATTATAATTATGTTTGATAAATGTTTATTTGGAAGAGGTTTTTGAATTTTTAATTTAAATAATTAATAATTATTAGATAGATATTAGAAATTTAATATTTATGGAATAGTCTAAATAGTATTTATAATTAAAGTTGAGATTCAATTTTATAGTTATTGTCATTTTTATTTTTTTTAGTTAAATTGAATAATTAAAAAAAAAATAATATGAACAGTATAAATGAGTTATGTTTTTTGGACATATAGTGTTGATAAACCAGGGTATTAGTCCATGATATTATAACAATACCTATTTATAGAATAAAAAGTGACTTTCACAATTAAAATCTTGTTACATGTTTTAAATGTATATTATAATTAACAATATATAATTCATTTAATAATAAATAATAATTAATAATCAATTATAAATAAAAATAAATTTTAGTTATTTTTAGATGTTTGAATTTTAATAATATAAAAAGTATTATGAAATAAATATTTTGATATTTATTATAGAATAATGTCTATAAAATTAGAAACTCTATTTTAATTAATATAACTCCACTATTAATAATATACTAAATTATAATCAATTCTTTGTAAATTATTCATTTAATATAATCGCAATAAATAATATTATTAATATTTCTCAAACAAAAAAATTGAATTTATCCGTATCAAAGTAAAACTTCATAATTTTACAACACTCATAAACCCAGATAATAAAGAGGAAATATTGAACCAAGACACGGAGTTAATAAAGCAAAGCATTGCACACACAAGAACCTAGTTATGTAGTAGTTGTATTTTAAATATATTTGTATATGATTTTTTCGACATCATTCTATATAGATTATATTATTATAATTTTATAATAATTTTAAAAAAATTATAAATGTAATTTAGATTTATTAAGAGTTGAGAGGAATGACAATATTTTTTTTTTATTTAAAAGCGTTCTGTAAACTCAAGAAATTTGAGTTTTTGGATATTTGGTAGATCCATAGTTAAGATGAATCTAGGTTGGTTATATATATATATATATATGTGTGTGTGTGTGTGTCATTCCCAAAACTATGGGTTGTCAAAACCCAAAACTTAAAAACTGGCAATGGTGAATTGACTATTTTACCTCAATATTATTGCCTGGAGAAGTGATGCACTCCAAATATGATACTGATCTTGTAATATCTTGTAAGCAATATAACTAGGTCAAAATAAAACGAAAAACAATTAAGAATTATAATTATCAATAAAACATTTTGACTTGAATAAATTACATAAACTAAAAATAAAATAAATGAAAAACATAGAACTAATAATTATAATTATAATTAATAATAAAACCAACTTAGATCCATTTTAACTCTAGGTCTACCAAGTCCTGAGAGGGATCAAATATCTTTTCAGTCTAGAATAGGTATGCATCTCAAGATATTTGATCTCTCTCAACCCTTGGTAGATTTGGAGTTAAGTTGGATCTAGGTTATTAATTTTATTCTTTTTAAAGTTATTTTTATGTAATATGACCAAGTCAAAGTGTTTACATAATAGGAGAGGGCATAACATTATAACTTATCTTCCATATTGGGCAGTCTCTCTCGACCCAATTAATGTTATCGTTAAGATAATTAATTACATTGAGAGACACTCTACGACACAATATTGGGGAAGATGTGTAGACGTAAATGTTTGTAAAATTTAACATTTAGCATAAGCATTTAACATTTATACATCAACTTAGTCAAAAAATATATGTTATATAAATATTATGTGTCTATCAATATCAATACAATGATTGTTTCAATCATCAAAATTTAGAAAAATCAAAAGATTAAAGAAGTGAAGAAAAATCAAAAAGTCGAAGAAGTGAAATATAATGAAAGTTTCAAATTAATTTGTTTCTTGGATTTTCTTGAGAATATAAAGAAACAACTATAACCATTCGGATATCATCATCATTAACAGTCTCACCTCACGCGTCTGCCAAATAGGAAGAAGGGCACTTAAATCCCACTATTTATCAACTATACATAAACTTACATTTTTTTATTTCCTTAGTTAAGTTGTTTCGTTTCATTCAAGCTTGGTATTCCACTTCACCCTAGATAGTTTTTTTCTACTATCTTTCCTTTTATTTAATGTCTTCTGTAAAAAAAATTGTGTAAGGTTTGACATTATATTACTGAAGAAGGGCATTACAAAAGATGTTGCTCTACACTACTGGCCTACTCGTAGGGAGCAACCCACTGGCATATATTGAGTAGCTTAAGATTACAAATGTCTCACTTGATAAGTTCAATAGACAAAAAGAGAAAAGTGCCTAAACCCACATGAAATTTTAAGAGGTTACAAAGATACTAGCTCTATTTGGCATAACCATCTATTTTGACCCAAAACAGAAAGAGACTACCCATGATCAATTAAGACAAAATATAAAACCATGGTGGAACTTCAAGAAATTCATTTGCAAATCTCGAGTGATCGAGGAATACAGACAAGAGCTATAATTGACCTGCCACGAACCACAAAGGAGTCATGAGCCATGAAGGAGCCACAAACCACGAACTAAACAAGGGAAAATATATTCATGACGGAACCACAAATTGCTAACCATGCGCTGCAATTTCCCTTTGACCTGAGCTGGAACCTTTGCCCACTACCCTGAATTCACAAAATCTGTGAAGCTTGCAACCTATAAAGGACCAAGAATACTCTAATGAGATTTAACGACCTTCAGGCCTTCATCCATTGAACTGGAGTTGAGCTTCAAGATTAAGTAATATAGCCACTGAAGATGAGCTAGGGAATTGCATTGAGCTTGAGACTAGTCTAATATTATAGCTCACAAATTGTGAAGAATCAGAGTACCTTCTAAGAAAGTCGAAGCATGATGGTGAATATGGGAGGTCAAATTAGATTCCAAAGCCACCTTGTGAACATGGGGGCCTGAAGGTGGCCAAATGCAAAACAAATTGTGGGACTTACCCTCCATCGTTGATCCAGATCTCTTCAGTTACCAAAATTAACCAAGGTCTTTTACTTATGTGATGTTAGCGGAATTGCATATGAAAGAGTATGAAAAACCACATGTGCATACTTCAAAGAAGAAGAAACATAACGACATCCATCAAACCAAAACACACACACATTGGTAACAGAGTTCACCTAGTGTGGGTTACGTCTTCGAGCCTGGTGTCAAGAGTGGGGAGGTCGCTTCACTAAATGTTGCAAGATTATGATGAGTACATAGTACATTCTTTGTCATTACAAGGATAAATTCCCTCAACCATAGTGGCATGTCTCTCCACAAAATGTTCCCCTATACGAACTCTCACTCAAATGGGCCCTCCTTTAGCATGAAAAGATAATAAATTCTCACATGACGTGGCATACAAGCATCCTTTCAACATAATAGCAACAAGGATCTCGACAACAAAACATCATCTCAGCAAATCAAAATAAAGACATGGCATAACTACATCATATACCTCCACATTCGGGGATGGCGAAAAATGCAAATCTATACTGATGAAATGGACTACATTGTTGAATTTGTGGCGTGAAATAGTGTCAAACGACTATAAACTTGGCCCCTTTTTGACACTGTCAAATTTTGGACCCTCGAGAATCTCAAAGATTCCCCCAAATATTCCTTCCTGGAGATTACCTAAAAATCCACTACTTTGATGAAAATTTTGAGCATACAACTACGCTCCTTGTGAAATTCTGTCAAAAATTACTATAAAGTCGACATCATTCTGCCTCTTTCAAAAATCAGCCTCCAAGGGAATCTTTTAGATTCCACAAGATTCTATAAAGATTCCTTGTTGTTGGTTCCCTGAATTTATGTTGCTCAAATGAGGACATGGACTGTACCATCGCGTTCCCTATGAAATTTTGGTTCTTTTGAGTACAAATTTGACATGATTCCGTCACTGTCAAAAATCACCCTCTAGGGAATATTTTAGATTCCTCCCCATACTGCAAAAAGGAATATTTTGTGGAATATCCCAAGGAATATTCCCCTAGAATATTATGTCTTGAAATTCGTCCTTGGCTCCTGGTTCCGCCCTTGGGTGCAGTATTCTGCTCTACCTCCTTTGTTCGGTGCCCCTTCCTCCATTTGTCGAAATGGTGAAAATGTCAATTTAAATAAAGTTTGATGGACGCAGTTAACAAAGTCTAGCACATTGGACCATTGGTGGATGGATATATTTGGTGGGCGGAGGTCCTAAGGTCGAACCCCCACTCGATCACATAACAAATTTTTAACGCAGTTTTTTTCTTTTATTGGCAGTTTGTTATGATATGCAACTGTTAGTTGGAGTGGCATTAAATGTTAGCGGTGGTAATGGTTGGCAGCCAACATTGTTTGTTTAGGTTTGTTGTTTGTTGGAGTGGGGCCACAATCTTTGGACCCACCCACTGTTCACCGTGAATTCGACACCCGACATCCCCGAAATATAATATGGTAACGGTTGTCGTCTGGTGGCAGGGTTTGACCACCCGCCACCATATGTAATATATGTGTTTGACGTTGGGTGGGACACCCCTTGCCACC